>WEZZ01025121.1:314083-327610 GCA_013400585.1 Chloropsis cyanopogon | reverse complement strand
TATATATATATATATATGTATATACGCAACCCAGAGTAATTTTGGGTCAGGCTTTACTGTCTACCAAGATCTCCCTCATCCTCACTGAGAGCCCTGAAAGTCTCTGCTGTTCTCTACTTCTCCATCTTCTGAAGGTTAAGGAAGCTGGAGTGACAATCCATCACTCTGCAGCAGACCTACTGTAGGTTAGCATAAAAGTGCCAGAATAAGTCAATGCTTTACCTGCAGGAGAGCTTTGCCTTCCTCTTAGAAAGAGAATGGAGTATGGTTTATATCAGATTACCCAAATACACAGGGAAATGGGGAAAATAGTCAGAAATTATTAGGACTTGGTGAAATGAACACAAGGCATTTGGACAGTAAGTGGTCTGTGGCCTGAAGGAAAGAAAATCTTGTATCAGGAAATGACAAGATGATGTGTAAATGCAGATGAAGGAGTTCATTGTAGTACGTTCTTAAAGGCTGGAGGAAAATCTCATATTGATGTGGGGGCTGGTATCTAAGGCTCACTCTGAAACTTGAGGAGGTGGATAGAGTCCAGTCTGATGTCCTGGCACTGAAAAGGCAGAACAAAACATTTCCCGCAGCTTTCTTTTCTAGGAGGAGGAAGTCTTGCTGGTATCACAAAGCAACTGGGTTATCCCCAGCTGGGGAAACAAGGAGGTGAATCAAAATTTCCCAGGCTGCCATATGGAGAAGAACAATGGTGAGGAATGCCATGGTAAAAGCAAGGAGCTGCTCCATGGTGTGTCAGACTGTGGCCAACCACTGCAGTCACTTCAGTGCCATCAGCAATCTCACAACAAAGGGGTGGTGGACAGCAGAGGAGGCAAAATGTGGGGTATCTGAAAGGCACAGTTGTCTAAAGCCACCTATTCCATCAGCAAGAGGTTTGAGGTCCTTTATTCAGAGGTGGGATGATCTGGATGAAACCTGAAGGCATCAGACAGCAGGGTCCTACAGAGCTTCAGACAAATTCCTACGGGAAGAAATAAACAAACAAGAAGGACTCCTGGCCTCTTTCTGATGTTCTTTCACTCATACAGGTTCATTAGCAGACAAAATTGTCTTGCAGGCAGCACAGGATCTTCTTCCTCACATGCTTTTCCAGCTTCTCTGACAGGATATAATGACTTGCCAACCGTCTTGGGCTCATTAGCAGCATAATTGCACATTTTAACTTTCCTGCTACTATGTTTGAGGGCCAATCCTGGCTTCCCTGTCCCTATGAACTAACTCTTCCTGTTGCAGAGAAAACTCTTGGCAGTGTATTAAAGGGAAAAGATACCTTTGGAGATTTTTTTTTCCAGGATCGCTCTTCAGTCATTCACTTTGAAGCTGATTTAAACTGGGAGACCTGCTTCTATAATCTAGTGGCTGGCTTAAAAACTCACAGGTTCCAAGGTACTGCTTATCTTCTCAGGGGTAGTCAAATTGCACATGACAAACTCAGTGACAGAGGGTTCACCATTCTTTTTTTATGTTTATGCCTGTCATCCACTCCTTTACTTAATCTATTTACAGAACACCTAACTGGTAGCACATTTTTCAAAAAATAATTTTAAATAGCAAAGCTAGATATTTCCCATGAGAATCCCCAGGAAGAAATATGTAGGTTTTATCGGTATTAATTCTTAGCTGGCACTTCCTCCCAAGAATTATTGTTCCCCTAAGAAATGGTTTTGAGGCAACTACACAAAGTAACTCAAAACATGCTGCACATTACTCCAATCTCATCCTTTTTATGAAGAGAGAAGACCAGCAGCCAGCCAAAGCACTCTTTTTACTTGTCTTGCTTATGGCTATTTTATACACTGTAACTTTCCTAAGGAAGCACAACCCACCAAACCTAGCTGGAAGAGACTAATGCTCCAAGAAGCTACTCGTAGAAAATGAACAGTACAAATTGATGCCTGATGTAGTTCTGCTGAGGGGGTGTTAATGAACTTCCAGCCCAGAGAACCCTGTCTCAGAGACGTTGTTTTCCCAGCTGCCTCAAATGATAGATGGTGCATTTTCACAACTGTTGCACTGTAAGTAAAACAACCTTACATGCCACTCAGCCTGTAGCCTCAGAAAAATGTTAGCATTGAATACAAAAGGAATAAATTAAAAAAAAAAAAAAAGGATTGGGACCAGCATACAGTACTGCTCCTCCTGATGTGTTCTGGCTTCTAGCAGCTGGCAGACAGAGGTTTCTAGACCTAAAGAACATACCTGCAGCTCTGTGTTTATTAGCCCTGATAGTGTGTCTTCCATAAGTCTAAATGCTTTAGAACTAATTTAATCTTTTAGCCTCACAGCATCCTGTGGCATCCTGCTGTTTAATTAAGTGCTATAGAGGAAAAATATTTTCTCGTTGCTTTAAATCTTTTAATCTGAAGGTTCCTGGTTTTTGTCTTGCCAATAACTACTTGTTATTCACCTTCCTGTCCCCAGCACAGGAAGGACATCAACCTCTTGAAGTGGGTCCAGAGCCACCAAGATGATTGGAGAGATAGAGCACGTCTCCCATGACTTTGTTTTGTTAAAAGTGAAGGCTTAGGGGTGACCTAGTTGTGTCCTTCCAGTAACCTGAAGGGAGCCCACAAGGAAGATGGAGAGGGACTATTTACAAGAGCATGTAATGACAGCACAAACGGAGAGTAGGTTAAGATTGGGGATTAGGAGAAAATTCTTTACTCTGAGGGTGGTGAGGCACTGGAACAGGTTGCCTAGAGAAGTTGTGGATGTCCCATTCCTGGAAGTGTTCAAGACCAGGTTGGATGGAGGTCTGAGCAGCCTGGCTGAGTGAAGGGTATCCCTGCCCATGGCAGGAGGTTGGAACTTGATGATCTTTAAGGATTTTTCCAACCCAAAGCATTCTGTGATTTATTCACTTAATAATTTTATAACCTCTCCAGCTTCTTCTCTCAGTCCTCTTTTTTCCCAGACTGCCAAACTTCAGTTCATCTTCTGTATTAGAGAAGCTGTACCACACCTGTGGCCAGCTTTGTTGGCCCTTTATGCACCTTTTCAAATTCTGCTATGCCACCTTTGAGAGATGGGGCTGGGACCAGACACCAGATAATTTAGAGGTATTCACTGTGGGTTTGTGTAATGACATTGCTGAAGCTTTGCCCTTCCCCTCCTAATAAACCCAAGAGTCCCTTTGTGTTTTCCACATCAATGCATTGATGTCCCAGGAAATTGTTATTTCAGAATCCAGGTACCAAGTCTCAGCACAGTGGTTACCCAAACAGCCTCACATCATCATGTGCTTCACATGCTACTTCACATGCTTCAAACTAGCTTTCCATTAAATAAAAATGTACTGCTTTTCAGGTGCAGGCTTGCCAGCAGGAATTCCTGAGAGGCTACCTGCCATCCACAGCCAACACACCTGGCATAGAGTGCCAAGTGTCCAGGCCAGCTCAGCGGGCAAGAAGAGCAGCCTGCCTCAGGTTCAGGTTGCCTGGCATTTCCTGGCATGAGATCCTGCCTTCGCTTCCTTACGGCACTGCCAAAAGTGAGCAAACTGAAATCTTCCCCGGGTGCCTGCCTCTGGCTAGTTAAGTCTTGTTGGGAGTTGATTTCAGTTTGGGATTTTTGTGGTTTGGAGGGGGTTGTTTGTGATTATTTTGTATTGTTTCTCCCAGGCAAAACAGCTCTACCATTGCCAAGGAAGAAGCTAGGGAAGGTACCTCTTACCCATATTTAAAAGAAATAAATTGTGTGATCTTTCATTTGGAAATTACTAACACTAACAGGACTAAGAGAAAGATTGTATTCATGCAGATGACATTTTTACTCAGTGTTTTGCTGAATACGCTGAGTAGGAGATTGATGGTATTGCCACTGATATGTACCTAATTTCTTCTGAACGTGTGAGGAGTTCTAGTTTGAACAACTTTCAGAGATCTGAGTGGTTAAATTTGCAGAAAACCTTTCCTGGTTAACCACTCACAGCTCCTGCAGGTCATGCTAGGCCAGGGCACCCGAGTGGGGTAAAAGCTCCATCAGTCCTGTGACCAGCAAGGACCCCAGGCTTGGCTTCTTGAGCAGGAGAACCAAGATTCACCTTGAGGCAAAGGACTGACTTGCTCTGGAGGGGAAGGAGAGTAATGAGGGCAGTTATTACTTACATGATCCTGTTTTATCTCTATTCTCCCACCTGGATTCAGACTGTTGAGCTCCCAGCCCTTACCTAGTGTAGGTACCATCATCTCCCTCCTGTCTATGTATGCCACTACATCAGGCACCACAGGTACCAACAGATTGGATCTCTGCTCTGCAGACAGGCATTTTTTCTAACAAATTTCAAGTTTGAAGCATGGAGCAGGCTAAAACCAAATATCATCACTTCCCCCTGAAAATCAACTGGGGCCCATCAACATTATGCTGACTCCTCCCAAACACCCATTTTCCAGGGACTGCTTTCTCCTTAACTCAGGGGAATAATGTCAGATACTAGCCAGCTGCATGGCGCCAGTGCAAAGGGAACAAAAGCCAAGGCAGTTGTGGGAAAAAGGCCATTGTTCCAAAAAATTTAAGTGATGTCACTCTGCTCCCAAACAGTGTCAGCATGTCAGTAAAGCATGCTTTCCAATAGCAAGTGCCTCTCCCTTGCAGTTGCCTGCAGTGAGGGTAGAAGGCATGGAACAGATTAATCTGCTTTGCAGAGGCTGCATGATTATCATAAAGCACCATTTTTCAGCATAGTCTCCCTTTCCCACTGGACACAGAGCTGAGCAGCACCATGGTGTGGGGTTGGATCCCTTGAAGGGACCTCACCCAACGTGGGAGTGTGTGGGCAGCAGTGATGGTGTGAGCGTATCCGTCCTCAGAGGGAGGAGAGCTGCTCGTGCTCCTCGTTACTGTAGTAACTTACAAGTCATCGCTGTTTACATTGTGACATCTGCTGGAAATCTTAATCACGGGCTGTGGCCCCAGCGGAGCAGTCCTGAACAGATGTAACAGTTACATTTCTAATTACTATGACACCTTTTTGGCAGGGTGTCATAAACACAAGTTAATTAAGCTTCGCGCTAAGCCTGTGATGCAGAGTTACAGCTATTTCTCTTCATTCTGATTTACAACTGAAGAAGATGAGGGACCAGCTTATACCTGCTAAACCCCAAGCCCTCTGCTGGCCTCTCCACTTTAGCCACTAGGTGCGCTCCCACCTGACAGATCATCAACAAGTTTTGACTTGTTGTTGATAAAATTAATGGACTACATCCAGTGTCCCTGCAAAATCCTAACAAAATTTTCTTACACAGATGAAAATCACAGAGAATTTTGATGTTTTTTAATGTCTCTACGTCACTGCCCTTGGAAGTGCCTCCCCTCTTTCAAAAACCTGGGAGCTCACCATGGATGCACTCCTGAAGACACCCATATCCATATGAATCATTAGGGAGGCAAGGGATGACTCTTAATCGTCCATAGGTTGTACCTCTCTGTCATTCCCAGCATGTGGCCCTCATGACACCTGCACCTACAGCTGAATCCAAGGAGTCAATGCCAGACATGGCTCCATTGCACCCTGCAATCCACTCACACTGAACTGCCTGCATCGTGGTAAAACCCAGCCAGCATGAAAACATGCGCAGTGGGTGGCAGCTGTAGTACCTACATCTTGTGAGAAACATCCTGGGAGATCGGGATACTGACACCCTCTGGTGATGATCCCAGAGCTGTGTGCATGGAGGGCTGCAGGAAAGAGGTGGCTCTGTTGCAGAACCATGCTGGTGCACCCAACGTACTCAGGTGGACTTTGGGCAAAAAGGGTGAAATAAGGCTTGATAGATATCCTGCCCTCCCTCTGAACCTTTACAGGAAAGGAGAAAACATCTTCAGCCCCTGTCTTGAAAGACATCTCCCTTCCAGCCCTCTTGCTACTGTCCATGAGCTGGGTACAAGTATTTCCAGGCTCCTCTGGCCTAGAAATAAGGGAGGCTGGGGCAAACTGGGCTTGGTGGGCATCACTCTTTACCCACAGGCAAAGCATGTGTACCAGCAAGGCTGACTCCCCAGACCAACAACGACCCCTTTCCACAGGCAAGCATTGAAATTGCATTTTATTTTTCAGATCAGATTCTCTAAGGAAAAGCACAGGCAGAGCTGTTAGGGCAATCTCAGTCAGATGGAGAAAATGTTGAGGGGACTTTGAAATAACTCAAAGCAGACAGCTAGAAATGGAGATATACAGAATTAAGCAACTATAAAACTCTGACCTGGGGCTTCTGTAAGCTCGTCTTTGCATTTTCCAAGCAAAACTTGCTGTTGTTCATGGTGGTGATAGAAATCCCAGGCACCAGTCTTCAGTTAGTGAAATCTCATAAATTAAATTCTCGCTCTTTTATTTCATAATCTTTTTATTGCAGAATTGTTCTAGTAAACTAGGCTAAACCTAGAGTGCTGCAATCAGACACCCTTTATTCAAAAACTCTTCAAGCTGTTAAGGGAAAAAGCAAAGAAGTCTATTTTAGCCCAGTTTTAATCCATCAGTTCTGAGATTAATGTTTTTTTAAATTATTATTTTTTATTCATTTTTTGTGGATTTGGAAGAATTGGCAAAACTGATCACAGAGAAAGCTTAATTTATGAGTGAGTGCTCTAATGCTCTACTACTCTGCAGTGCCCTTAGCAGTCAAAACAGTGTTTAAGAAAATACATCTTGGCAAATGTGCAAATTACTATGAAACCCTTTCTCCTGGAGTCTTCTATTTTGAAGAAAACATTATCATTGAAAACTGAGGCTCCTTTGTTGAGCTGCTTATTCTGGTAAGCTACGAGCAGAACTGTACTTAGTGGGAATGCTGTTGAACAGATGGGATCCCTGTTTTGCACATGATTCTGGAATGCAATAAAATTGTTTGGTTCTGGGAAACAGTTTTTTCCTCCCATGACACTGTCAAAATGACCAAAAGGTCTGATTCCGAAATCCATATTCCCGTGAGTAATTCTCATTCGTGTTCCAGGAAAATGCAAGTTATGAAGGATACAAAAATACAGGAACATCACCTCTACTTAGAAATATTCTCATTTCCTGCTCTTAAGAGGACAGAAAAATGAACTTGCTTTGGGAGTAAACAGATATGAAGAATCTACGTACATTGCTAGCAGCAGAAATACGGGGAGGAAAATATGTAAATGCATCACAAGCAAAAACCTGTGCTTACTTCAGCAATCTGGCATGGGGAAGTGGTGTCAGGAATCTTCTGAGAGATTTCTCTTTTCAGCACCTTTGGCCAGTAATCCTGAACACTTCCCATCCTTTCTCACCTCACAAAACCATGCTCTTCAGCAGCAGAGGTTGGGGAAGTCAATTGGCCGAAACACAAAGGGCCAGATTCTAGACTGGTATAAATCACTGTGGCCCCCCAAAAAAGCCACACAGAGGCTGTGTTGCTTTACACCCACTGAACATCTGGCCCTCAGCCTGTGGGAAGAGAATATAATGTGCCTCATGCTTCATGCATTTCTAAACAGCTGCTCTGAAGGACTTCTTCAAGCCTCACATGAGGCTGTTTGCCCTCACTGAAAGCTCTGGAAAGGATTGATTGTGCACAAATGATTTAAATTTCAGTGTTTGCAGGGCACAAAGGCATGCTGAAGGACATCTCCAATGTAGTAAGCCGCTTCTTGGCAAATCTCTTTGCAAATCAGGTGGGTGAAGATGAGATTATGTCCAGTCCTAGCCAATTAGAGCGTCACAGTGCCTTTCCATGCAGGAGTTTGCTTCAGGAGTTCTGACAGGATCAGGTGATTTCAGCCTGGTACAGCTATGTGCCATAAACATCAGATGGAGTTTGCTACGTGCATATGTGACCTTTTTGTCTAACCTTTTTTTTGTTTTTATTTTTCATCAGGAATGACATCTTTGATCTATCTTTATTTTAACTCTGCCACTGGTCTAGCAGATCTGCCAAAGAAATTTTGCAAGGAGCAGACTTAAAAAGTCATCTGACAATTTTTAATCCTTTTTTTACTAAGAAGCTTTCAGCTGCAGCGTGTTACATTTTTTAGGAATTCAAGTCAGTAAGCAAACAGACAAGATTATAAAAATGTATGACTTGCATGGCTAGGATGGTTTCTTATTATTTCCTTTATTAGCAGGTGAGACCACAAACCACCACTTCTGAGAGGGCTTGACTTAGTAGCTAGACATAGTGCCTTACAAATTGCCTAAAGCTGCAATTCAGGAATATTGGGGTTGTGTATTTAAGGTGACATTCAGTCACTTCCCAAGTGGAAGTTCTCAATAAATTATATTCTCACAAAGATTCTGGTTGCTCCTTGCAGTTAATTGCATTCCATGCAAAGCTGAAAACCTGTCTGTGCTCTTGGTGAGGGAGTGAGCCAGTCTGGGCAAAATTCATACCCTCTTGCCCTGCTACCAGACCCTACACTTCAGTTGCCAGGAAACAAAGATGGTAGATGGCATTCAGATTAGTTAAATTGTTACCCAAAAGAGATTAAAGCCAGTGTGTGATTGAGAATGGCAGAAAGATTCCACAGGCAGGATTCTCTGTTCACTGAGCAAGTTAGATAAGCACTTCAAAGGAAGGCATGATTATATCTTCATGATAGCAGTTTTCTCCAAAAGACATTAACTTTGAAAAATTAACACTAATTTTCTTTCCAGATCTGGTCAGCTTAACTCCATTAGAAAATTTGGCAACTGCTGCAGTAAAAATTACTCCAGTGTCATAGTGTGTTTCAATATTCATAGTTTCACACAGAGAAAGTGCTTGGAAAGATAAAGATATGCCATCTGCATAAATTATTTGATAGCATTGGACTAATTAGAAGATGTATGCTGCACTTGCCACCTTCCAACTATGCTTCAGTTTCCTGTAGAAGTAGGACCAGCAACAAAGGCAGAAGAGAACCAGACAGACCCTTGCACACGCTAGGCTTGTGATCAGCAGTACTTCCTTTAAATCAATAATATTTTAAAAGTGTTTGCAGTAGTCATTCTAACATCATGAGTAGCTGCTATCTGCAGAGCAGCACATGGTAAACAAAGTTTTTAACCTACCTGGAAGTAGAAGGACCTACTTCTGGACGCTGGGAGGGGATGATATCTATTTCTCTGCTGCAATTAATGATATCTGGGAAACATTTTTGCTTTTCCTGTTTTTTTCCTTGGTAATGAATAGAAAACCAAGAATCAAAGCAATTGAAAGTGTGCTAAAGATCATTAAATTCAGCAGATTCATATACAGAACAAATAAAGTTTGGATATTTTTGTATTTCGTGGGAAATGTCGAATCCTGGTGAGTCATGTAGTTAAAGCATACTTTGGATGCAGAATAAGGACCATGATCCTCTCTCTTCCCTCCTTCCAATCCTAAACTCATCTCTGGCAACAAAACTCACCTTTCCCATTCTTGTAAAGCACTGCTGCTTTTAATCCCAATTGAAGTGTAATTTGGAAAAAGGAAAAATGATCTCATAACCCACCTTACTCCTTGTCTTGTGATGCTCAGAGTTTGGCTGCTGGGATTCTGGTATCTTGGTGGCTTTGGTTCCTGAATTATTTTCACACTGATACATGTCAAAGCATAACTGGTTATATAATATTCCCCAGTAAAGCCAAATGGGAAAATTTTCAGCTGACACAAGAGTGTGTTGGTTTGATCTGTTGAAGCCAGAGTACCTGTGCACAGACAGCTTGGGGACCTCCATCCACTCCCCCCGGAACATCTCTCTGGATAAATACTGGGAGCTGCAATGGCAAGTGCTCATCCTCATGCTTGATTTTGAACTCTGCATGCAGCTCAGCAGGTGCCATTCCCTCAACTACTGCTCTGGTCTCCCCTGTTCAAGTGTTTTGTAGTAAGGTCACACAAGAGATTTCCTCAAATGCTTCATCATTCTTGGTAGAAAAGGAGCATCAAGCTCCCCATGCCTTGAGAACAGCCCTCCTCTCCTCTCTCTGCTCTTTCTCCTCTTAAATGCACATACATCTCTTGTAGGCCTGAAGGCAAAAGCTCTTAAAAGGAAAGAAAAAGAAGATATTTCACTGCCACAAGGGATGAAACAATGGAAAACCATCGGAGCAGCCAGTCTCTGGTCCTGGAGCATCCATTACTGTCATGGCTGGTGGCATTATTATTCTTGTTCCCCTCTAGGTAGCTCCTGCACTAGATGTTCCCTGGCATTGTACTCTGAGTTTGATGAAGTAGAAACCATCTTCACTGTGTCAGGAACATTGCTTGCTACAAGCAAAACAATAGCTGTCATCCTCCCTCTTCCCTTGTTCGTGCTATGCTTCATTTTGGTTTACATTTAAAGAAACCAAAACCAGACTGTCATTTCAGCAGTGTCCCCAAGCCCTTCGGATGTGGTATTTGTAACTCTTGCAAGTTCAATTCAGGGTGTAGAGTTAGAAAAATAATTCCTTGGATGTAAATCTGGGGTATTTTTTCCTCTCAGAGCATGTTGATGAGTTGTTCATAGTGATGAGGCACACAGCAAGTCAGAGGGAAGCCCCTTGCAAGCTGAAAACCAGCATTGCAGGAATGTGAGTCTGTCACATGTTGCAGCACTTTTTGTTGGTCTGGTAAATAAAAAGCAGCGAAACCAGGAAAATCTGAATATTTTTCAAATGGCCTGTTAGGATCCCTACACTGTGGCTTCCCTGCCCAGTTTAGGGCAAGAAACAAGAAGTGCTGCGTGCAGGAAGGGGCCAGGTGACAGCAAATTTGCCCCCCACGTTCCACATGCATCTGGGAAGAAGGCTGCAAGAAAGGGCTGAGAGATGGGCATGTGGGAAGAAAAAGTGATTTAGAAGCTCTGCAGGTCAGAAACAGGGTAAAGTAACCACAGATTACTAAAACAGATGAAGATTTATAGAAATTGTCAAAGGAATGGTGTGCCTTTGGCAAGCGATGAGGAAAAAAAAAAAAAAAAAAAAAAACACAACAAAAAAGCCAAAAAAACCTGAAAGGTGGCTGAGCAAAAGCAGTTAAATGCAAACCATCTTTGTGACCGAGCCTGAGGAGGAAAACAGCTGGCAGGGGCTGCAGCGCCGTGTGCGACCCGGGCTGGGGCGGCCCGGGAGCACCGCCGGTGCTGTGGTTCCTGTGCTGCGTGGAGCCAAAGTCACTGCTTGGCACGGCACAGCACGGGCATGGAAAGGGGAGGCAAGAGAAAAAGGAATTTTCTCAAGCTGTTCTCAAGCTCTGCTCTGGAGGAAATGGACTAAAGCTGCAACTAATTTGGAAATAGCGAAAAGTGTATCTTAGAGAATTTACAAGAATGGACTGAGTTGGGTTTCAGGGAAGCTTGATTGAGAACCGTTCACTTTTAACAAATTATTAAATGCTATTAAGAAATAATATTGATAAATCATACATAATTTATAAATACTTATGTAGTACTCTATTTTTCTACTAATGAAAGAATACAGCCAATTTCTCATACATGACCTCCAATTTTTTGCCTAATTAATAAGCTATCCAGAAACTGCTCATTTCTCAGATCAGAGTGGGTTAAAGGTGTCTACACTGACCTAGAAAAAGATGGCTATTTAACTCAGATTGAGAAAAACCAGTAGAAATCAGGTTTTTTTGAAGTAATTTGAAAGGAATCTTTGCTAGCAGTAGCCTCCTAGGAGATACAGAAGCGTAATTCCTCATATTAGTGTATTCACCTTGTTTCTATAATAAGTGCTTAATGCAAGGTTGAAAAATTGGGAAGGAATGGAACAACCAAAAAGAAGCTTTTTCTTACAAGTGAATTGAAAAAATTAAAAAAAAGGAGAGGCAATAATCTACTATTTCTAAATTCTTGTAGGGAAGAAGAAATAGAAAAAAAATTAGCTCCACTCCTCAAATAAAGTAACTTTTGTCCTCAATCTACCTGTTACCTTCAAAGACAGGGTAGATGAGAAGAAGAGGTTTGTCTATTCATGTGGTGGTGGAAATATGAACAGGATCTGCAATGGCAGGGGAAGGGAGAGTGGAAATCCCTTTAGCTCTGCTGGTAAATAAACCCTTGTTTTGTGCTTTGAAACGTATATCTTCATTCTTTATTAATTCAGTATGGGTTACCAGCTTTTATCTCACACAAAAATCTATAGATATTTTTAATTCACTTTCATTGAATTCTCATTCTGGTTACACACAACTCGGTAGGCATTATTAGTTTGAAGAGTCTTCATTAATATAAAATACATGGTAATGAAACATTTGTGCTCCCTGAAGTAAGCATAAAATAAAAGACAAGCAAGTTTAATCTGTACTTCTTAAATGAGCATCACAAATACAACAAGTACCAAATTTAAAATTAAGACTAAAATTGCTTGCTTGTTTCTTCCTATTGAGCAATTTATTTCTTAAAAAAAAAAAAACAACCCAAAAACAGACCAAAGAAATTGAAACAAAAAAATTCAAAAAACTGGACTGAAGATCAGTCCTCCAGCTACCCATTAACTTCATGCCAGTTAAGTGGCCTTGTTGCTCCAGATGTTGAAGCACTAAATCATAGAGATCCAGCTCCTGGATTTCAAGATCCATCTTCACATCGAAACATCCCAAAAGGGCTGTTCAGCCTCTGAGCACCCCGGGGATTCTGTATCTCCACAGCTTGGCCTTGGCCATCACAGCAGGAGAGCAAAGCTGCTGCATTGCTGATGCTAAGATGAAAAGAGGAAAGATCAAGTTCACACAAACATTTCCTTTCGCAGCTCTCTAGACTTTATTTTTGCAGTTTAGCTTACAGCAAGCCTTCCAAACACGGTGCAAGCCCAGGACATGTGGCTAACGTTCATTTCAGGTCCATTTTCCTATAAGATGGAGCTGGTTCGTATTTGGGACACGTGTTTTGATCCTCCTACTTGGAGTCGCATGAAAAGTCAACTCAGTTCTTGTTTTTTGCCCTTAAATTCGTGGTTATTCCTAAAACTGCCCCTGATACCTGCCCAGCAAGCCTGGAGAAGAGATGGGTGGCTTTTAACGTCTGTTAGGACTTTGTGCTCCTTGCTTAGACGGGCAGACCATCCTAGGAGATGTCGAGCAGCAGAAAACTGGTTGCACAGGTCTGCGCCGTGTCCTGAGCTTCTGTACATCACGACTCGATGTTCTGGGAAGGATAGTGTAGGAAAAAAATGCCACTTTCAAAGGCTCTCAGTGACTAAAAGATGCTGACTGAAGGAAAAAGGCCTGTTAAAATTAAAAAGATCCTTGGCAGAAGGCGTAAAGAAGTTAAGTTCCTTCGAGATTCTCAAATTAATAACCTACCTAATTAGTAAGAGCTGCTAGCAGAGGGAGGCAGTCCACCGATTTATTTCAAGGAGGGCGTGGTGGAAACTCTCCTCCCAAACCTGGTGATCTGTGGTCTCAAATTAATGACTCGCAGCACTTTTCAGATCCCAACCCTCTTTCAAGAACAATCAGCGCCGTCTGGAAAAGTTTGTGCCGGTCTCTTTCGTGGCGCACAGCGGCCACCTCCGAGCGCTGGGGGGGCACCCGGGAAGCCCCCGGCGGGCGGTGCCGCGGGTGCGCTTTGTGCTTCGTGCGCGGCCGCGGCAGC
>WEZZ01025121.1:274083-313509 GCA_013400585.1 Chloropsis cyanopogon | reverse complement strand
CGGCGGTGCCGCTCCCGCCCCGCCCCGGGGCGTTTCAGCTCCCCGGTGCCCCGACCGGCTCTCGGTAGGCGGGATGGGTGCCCCGACGCGCTCCGAGGAGAGGAGCGGAGGGTGGACCGGGAGGGAGAAGGGCCGGGTCCCCCCGCCGGTCCTGCCGTCGGTCCGAGCCGCAGGAGCCAGAGGGAGACCTGCGGGAAGCTTCTCCCTCCTGCGGCGGCTGTGCCGGGATGCCGGCACCGGTGTCTGCTTGGGCACGCTGGTGGTGCTGGGGAAGGAGCCGGGATCGGCGGGGCTGCCGGAGCCGCCGCCTCAAAGGATGGTGTCGGGTGACTGCGCCTGGCGTTGGTCGTGCTCAGGTCTCGTCGAGAGACTTCGCTCGTTCTCGGTTGAAGCAGCACATCAAAATCTTGTCTGCGCCTCTGAGGGCAAAAATAGGTAGCGTTTAAGTAAAACTGAGAAGTCTCCCCGAAAGCTCATGTTTTATACACATGTAACAGGCAAGGTGTAGGTAATGCATAAGTTGAAAAGAGTAGGGATATGTTAACCTTTCCGGTAGTCCTTGATCATCTGCTGGGATGGTGTTGAAGGTGACGTCTTTGGGATTCTCTGCTTGGTGCTGCTCATTTTTGTCCATTTTTGCTGTTGAAATTTGCATTCAGATCAAATGGCTTTGAGCAACACATGGAGCAGAGATGGCTTCAGTGGGAGAAGTACCTTGTATCCAAGGGAGCCTCCAATCATTTCTAAACATGGCACCTGAAATGTGGGTTCAGGCCCTTGTTTCCTAACCTGCTGTTGCCACTTGAAAGAGCTCAACTGCCCTAGAAAGTTCCATTCCGCTTCCATAGCTGGAAAGTTTTGGTTCAGCTTCTACTGGTTCTAAGATGTAACCCACCCACAACATTCCTTGTGGCTCCCAAACGCTCCAGCTCCTGTCTCCTGAATTATACCCCTTACATTCTAGGAGTGTTAAACTAAAGCCTTGACCACATATGAGAATTTTAAAGTTCATCCTCTCTCTTCTAGTTCAACATTGCCATAGCTTGAATTTGCTCTATTAACAATTAGAAAGCAACCTTATAATAAAGAGCTCGTACCTTCCCTTACAGCTGCAGGAATTCCATAGGTGAATCCTACCTGGTTCTATAGACACAGAGTGCTGCATAGGGAGATTGTAAGCCTAGGAATGTGGCTTTTTGGAGGGAAGGAAAATAAACTTGTATGGGTGGGACTGGAGGCCTTCTGTAGCTCAGGATTGTCACTGCTGATAGCCCAGAAATTAGTATGGAGAACTCTACTGCATTGGAAGAAAACTTAAAATAGAAACTAAATTCACAATACCCTGTTGAGGGCCTACATTCAGCGATGATCTGTGAACCTGCAGTGTGTGTCAGTGGAAGTTGTGCCGCGCCGGGATCTGGTGCTGGTGAGTTTTACTGTTAGCATGACTTGGGCACAATAACAGCTAGCCTGTTGATGTAGCAGGCTGTCGCTGCTGACATTGCAAGATAGTTTTATTTTGCCTGTAAAGCTCATCGGCTCCCCACTCTCACAGAGTTACTCTTCAGTGATCTGAAGGAGGTCCAGTGAAAAGCTCTGGCCAATGGTACCTGGCAAGGTGCTGTATAAAAACCTCTTACAAAAACACGGTGCTCTTGTAGGGTGGGTTGTGATGCTGGCAGCCTTGTCCCTGTGGATCACTGTGGTGTTGTGCTGTGATCATCTAGATGTACAGAGTGTTGAGATTTTTTTGTTAGCGTGGACTATCTGAGGCTGGGGAAACAAAAAGGTTCAGTAATGCTACTTTTGGTAGCCCTATGTAGTCAACCTTTTAAAAACTTAGTTGCTTGTGTTTTGTAAGTATGTGGCCTGTCTGGGCTTGCCTGAGAACTTGAAAGTTGAGTCTGAGAACTCATGATTTTGCAGCTATCGCCTGGGAGCACAGGCTGCCAGGTGAGCGGAGGTGGGTGCAGCTCAGCCTCTGCGCCAGGGCATGCTGCTGGCCGGGGATCAAGGGATTCTTGGTGGCTTTTCAAAGGCTTGGGGAAGTGGCAGTCCGTGGGCAGGTGGAATCCCTTTTAGCAGAGGAGCTGAGTGTGAGAGAGTGCTGCTTTTACACAATGGTGTGAAATAGCTTTTCTCCTCTGAAGATTGAGTTTGATCAGAAGGAGCTCTGGAAAAAATGGTTGTGGGGAGTTGGATGGGAGATAGTTTGCAGATGCTGGGGTTTTGATATCTCTGCCTCTGTTATGATAACCAGGTGATTCCTTCCTTAAGGATGAACCAGCATCCTGCTGGTTTCTTGCATTAGTCACAATTCAGAAATGGCTCCTGTGAAATCCATTTTTTCTGGATTTTCTGAATTTCTTTCCTTTTCTCCAAAAAACAAGTTCTTGAAAGTCAATGTGTGCCTTTGACTATTGAAAGGGGAGAGTTTGTTAGCACTAAGTAGTATGCTGGATAAGACTTCTCTGGAAATCCCCAAGTATCCTTAAGTTATAAGGTTCTTGACGTGTGCCAGAGGATTGTTAAAAACAAAGAGTGCGTGTGTGTATGTATCTGTGTGTTGGAAGGGGTGGGAGGGGGAAGGAGGAGAAGAAGGAGGGAGGATCTTGATCGCTGAGCACATTCCAATTTTCAACATCCTTCTTGTGCCATTGGGCCAAAACCTGCAGGCAGTATTCCTTTTTTTTTGTCCGGTAGACCTGTGAGGTTTGTGGGTGATTGGATTTCAGCGGGTCTGAACCAGCCTGTAGCTCTGCTGAACCTAGCCTGACCCATCACCCCTGCTGGGAACATGGCCCAAAGCATGCCTCAGCTCAGGATTCTCGTGTCCGTGGATTTTTCATGTCTGTGACTATGGGGGGGAACACTGGCAGTGATATATTCTCTGGCTGTGTCATTGCAGAAGGATGAGCTTTGTGGCACTGTGTTCTACCTTTTGGTGTATGCCAGGTCACTTTTTCTCTGGGTGACTGTAAGGTGCTACAAAAGCTTAATGGGTCTCTGTGCTGCAGCAAATACTGAAGGGGAAAATGCTCTGCCATCTGTGCACTCCTCTGTTTCAGACATGGCAGGGGTGGAAATTGCTGCAGTCTTCTGCTTTAAGAAGTCCCCTTCTGTCCAGCTCCCTGCTTTTTTCCTTCCTTTGCCTTGTCCTCAGAGAGCTGGCCTTGAAATCAAAACACTTAAAAGCTTATTGCTAGATAGAAAAGAGGAAGGCTAAAGAGAAACCTGCTTAGAAGTTGATGCATGTCATAAAAAAATATTAATTGAATTGTAATTACACCTAAGCCCTTCTCTCCTGTCTTTCATGACAAAATAAATTAGAAGCTCACTTCTTATCTAGGTGTTGTCTCTGTAGCTCAGGATTAATGTTTCAGCCCTTTTAGACAGGATCTGAAAACGCATTATCTTGCTGGCTTAGAACAACTGTGTATTCTCATGTGTCTAGTACTCACTGGCTCCTTTTCTCTGTTGGGTGACAAGTGAAGTATCTGTCCCCTCTCAAGAAACTGCCTCTAATCTCTGAAAAAGGTTTCCAGATGACCCTTTCTCTCCCCCTTTTTCCCTTTTACCAAGAGCTCCAGTGCCTGCAACGTGTGGGGCTTTTTGTGTTTGTTTTGTTTGGGATCTCTTGGCCACAGGCAGAGTTCTTAACCTATTTTTCATTTTCTGTCTTTAGCTTTACAGAGAGGTTACAGGCTTCTTTGCCTGTGAATGTAAGCCTACAGAAAAACAAATGCTTTTAAGATAGGAATTCCTACATTAGTGGTGGAACTTCTCTTGAAGTAGCCAATCTTTTGCTCTGAGTGAAAGGAGATTTTGTATTTTTGTTCTCTTGAATATTATACACAGTATAATAAAAAATTTTCAAACAGGAGGGTAACTATCAAATTGTATTTCTTTTCCAATCTCTTAGACATTTTGGAATAGTCAAAGTATAAGATTGCCTCGAGCCTTTAAATGATAGCACTTTGAATTGTTTGTGAAAGTGTGTGTTGGGTTTTTTTTTTTACTTTGAAACTGACAGGTCCATGTTTCTGACTTAAAAGCAGCAGAGTACTGTTTTTCTGTTACTACTATAGGAATTCCTGTCAACTGTATGTACTAGTAAGAATTAATTTTCATGATTCCAAAGATGGCTGAATGTACTCATCGTACCCTGATAAAAGTGCTTTGTGGGAGAGCCCTTTGTTGTTGATGAGCCCTCTCTGACTATGGAACTTTGGATAGTGGCTGAGGATTGTAAAAGCACAGCTACCTGACTCACGTGCTGACTGTCACATTTCTGCCTTATTAACAGTGTCATGTTTTTTTGCATTGCAAACTGATTTACAAATTAACAATAATGTGACGAACATCCTACTACTGTAAACAAATCCATTGAGATAAATAGAACCAGTTAATTATAACCATATTTTTAATACTCTCTTTTCCTATCCTCTTTTGACTCTCGTTAAATATTGGTGTTTAGATGGGTGCTACAAATGGATTATTAATAATTTTTCAATCATTTTCTGATGTGTCCTGCGTAGACGTGATACTGTTACGGTGTTCAAAGACAAAAAGCATGTTTGGGATCAGCTGTGCTCCGTGCTCTTACAGAGTCACCAGCAGCTGAAAGACTGTTTTGGTCTGAGGCACATGTAGCAGTCAGTGCTTTAGCAAGCCTGCCCAGCTGCCAGGTAAGGTGTAGCATTCAAACAGCCTGTGGGTGCTTTTCCTGGTCACAGGTTGTCCCCCCTTCTTAGAAGAAGTGTGGCTGTGCTGTTACATAAAGATCGATGGTTTAAACCTTTTGCATCTTCCTCCCTGCCAAAGTTGCTGGTATTGCATGTCCACATGACTGTTCAGCTATGGCAGTGTATGTGTACACATTATGTATTTGTGTATTTGAAATGTATAAAGTGTAACATCAAGCAGTGTTAAAACTGCAGCAAGAGCAGTAAGAGCAAGCTTACTTTTAATAGCCCTTTCTAAAGAGATTTTAAAGGTCTGGCTCTGCACTGTCTGGTGTTAACTGAGAGAGGTCCAGCCTTGTGTACTTTAATTTCACTCTAACCCTGAAGCTGTACAGGCCTTCTGAAGTTTTAAGAAAAGTTTTCCATGTGTAGCACACTTCAAAATAGATCAAAAATCAGCACTCTTTTTAAATGCTACAGAATGTTAAAACAGACTTTAAGTCTGCTTAAAGTTTTTAAGCAGTACTTTAGATTCTTCCAAGTTAAGGTCATTCTTGTCATACCTGGCATAAAACTAAAATAAGTGCAGTAAAAAGTCCTGTAACCATCTGATTTAACTTCTGTTTTTGAGCTTGAAAACATATTTGATTATATGCAAACCAAATGTGGCACGGACTGAGAAAACCGCAGTGCTTCCCCCTCTCAATTGAAGACAGTGTGCCACAGTAACAGCAACTTGAGACGGTCTGGATTGTTGCAAAACATGTCAAGAGAAAGAGACTGTAAACATTCATCTCTTAAGAAGTGTTGCCTCTGTTCCTTTCCCTCCCAGTTTTCTGGGCTTTTCACAGCAGGTATTGTGCTTATTCTGATGTGCTAAATAGCACCTACTAAACTCCTGGTTCCTCTCTCAGTACAGACAAATCTTTGTTTTTCGTAGTAGGATAGCTTTCTGAAGTGGTCACACCTAGTAACCCTAAGTCTGTCTGCTAGGTGACATGAGAGAAAGTGACCACAGCTTTCAGCTGAGCCACAACAGTGTGTCCTGTGCATGCTTGCTGCCCTTCACAGATGAGAGGCCAAGCCTTTCAGCTGAAAGGTGTGGCACAGACAAGTCATCTTGCCATAGTTCTGTTCAGGTGACAGCTGCAATGAGCGCCAGCGCGGTGCAACTCACTTCTCTGGCCTCTACTCTGGCACTGGGGGAGCAGTAGTGCCTCTGGGAGATACAGGGAAGGCTGGAACATTGCTTTGAGCTACCTGGTGTCACAGAGCATGCTGTGGTGAAGGATATGCTCTGCTGCTCAGGTCTGATGTAGTTTCGGGTCTGTCTTGTCACAGAAGGATGGTAGTTCCTCCAACAGTGTTCCTAAACATGGTATGGGCTTGGGTACCAGCTGTGCTAACTGGATGGTTGGCACTGACCAGAAGGCTGCCATCTTGTGTTCCAGTATTCCCATGCTTTCCCATCCTTGATCCTGCCTCCAGCTTCTCTCCTGTTTGTAATACTTTTTAGTCTAGTGACTTGGGAATTCCTGATCTGCTTAAAACTTCGTCCAGCCAGGCTGTCTTATGTGAGCAGTCTTCTCAAATTTTGTCTCGCCACACTGAAACAGTCCTAAAGGACACTGAACAATGGACCTTTCAACTTTAAAGAGCACCTCAGAAAATTAAATGTTGTTTACAGCCAAGTCAGAAAGGAATGTCTCCTATGTGAGGTTAAAATACCTGTGGAGGCTCTGTCTAACAGGCTCCAGGACTAGCCACCTCCAAGGAGTGCTTCAGAGGTGCAATTAATTGTGCCTTCCTCTGTAGTCCCTTATCATTCCCTGTGTGAGAGACTTTGTGCGCACTTAACCTGAGCTTTTAGGAACCAAGAAAGGTTTTCCAAGGATTCACTGCTTGCCTCTAATTACCTTTACAATGGCAGGCCATGAGTTAAAAGATGAAATGTACCTTGAGAGACATTGCCTCCCTCTAAGTGAAGGCAAAATCTCCCAGTACAGAGGTATTCCCGTTCCCATTGGAAATGCCTGAAGTTCAGTCAAGCAGAAATGGCTGGTGTGGTGCACCAGCCCCAGGGCCACCCAGCCTTGTGCCATCCCTCCTGCTTCTGCCCTGCACATCTGTTCCCAGTCCCCCTTCAGGTCTGGCCAGGGGTGTGCGTGCATCTGCATCAAATTACTTCTCTGCAGCTGTTGCTGGCGCTGAGCTCATGGGGAAGCCTCTGGCGGCAGCTAAAAGGGTCTTAAATAAGTTTGCAACCAGCCAGAGCCCTTAGTGGTTACAGGTTTCCCATATCCATGTAGATGTCTCTCAGTAAATGTTCCAAAAGTGGTTTGCTCTCGCTGGAGACCTGTAGGAGGGCAGGGCTGCCTTTCTGCAGGAAGCCAGGCTCTCGGGCTTATCACAGTGTTGACCAGACCTGATTGCTTTGTCCCTCTGGGTGGCAAGGAGCCAAATCTTGTTTTTCTCCCTCATGCTGATGGTGCCATGCCATGGATGTATGCATCCTGTGCTGTATTTGTGCTTAAGCTTTGTGGTATGATAGAGCGTGTGTTGCACAAAAATACAGGACCATTTCGGTCTATGTCATTTGCAAACGGACTTTGGTTTGTTCCCAGAGATGCAGGGGACTGGAATGATAAAAAGAAGATACTTGCTTTTGGAAAGGTAGACTTGGCACTTAAATCACAGATTTATTTTAAAGGCTTTGCTTTCCTGCAAACAATTGTTTCTTGAAGGAGAGTGGCGCTGGGGTTTAAATGTCAGGAGGTGAGGCAGTGAGGAAGGCTGGCAGTGTGCTGCTCGGAGGCGGCGCTGGCAGAGGTGGTAGGGAGAAAGCAGCTGTATGGGTGACCTGACAGGAGAGGAGCTACTGGAGCAAGGCTGGCAAAGAAAGGGATGATGGTTCCAAACAAACAGGCTGAAAAAAGTGTTTTTGTGGATAACTATTTTCACAGACTGCCATGTGGTAGTGAGGCAAAATAAGCAGCATAGGGGTCTAGTTCTCAAAAACTGGGAAATAAGGTGAGGCAGGGGAAAGGGTAACCTTGGCTTTAAGTTGCCCTTGAGCTGACAGCCAAGCATCAGTGAGGCTGAATGTGAGGTGCATCTCAGGAGCAGAGGGTGATCTGAAGGTGATGGGAACAGAGAGAGAGAGAGAAGAATTTCTCTTCCAAGTAGATGCAGAAGAGAAGTGCTGTCCTGAACTGAGCCTTACAGACCCCGGGAGAGGGTTGCAGGAGTTACAGAGGTTGTTCTTTAAAGGAAAAGAAATGTGAAACAATGTGTCAGAGAAGCAGGAAAAAGAAGGGCAGCCATTGATTTTCTTTAGTATCCTAAGCATTTAGGATACTAAAGCATGGCTATGTTTTTCTGGGAGAGTAAAAGGGGGGAATAGAAGGAAGAAGGGTAAAAGTATGGTATGATGTCCATCAGGAAAGAGGTTTGGGGCTGAAGGTAGTGAAATTGTGTCCCTGATAGGATTTCTATGAAGGGCAAACAGAAGAGAAGCTGTCTTGCTCTTGTGACTCTCTCTTGAAAGAAATAACAAGGTCAGAATATGAAATCTCACACTTTCCATTAGCTCGATCATTTTAGTGAAGCAGGGCTGCTCTGGAGCAAGCCATTGAAGAGAGAACTTGTTGCAGAGAACATCTGCTTGCTTGGTGGCCTCTTGGCACTAGTGACAACCACTCTGAGACTGGGAGCAGAGCCAGAGAATACTGTGTGAGCTGGGAAAGGTGTAACTGGGGGAGAAAAGGAACAAAGAATCAGAGACATGAATGTGACAGCAGAGCTCTGAAGTCCCAGGTGAAGTCAGCAAGCACAAAACCATTTACATTGTCTTCCCTCCTCCTCTTTCCTGCCCTCTGCTCATTATCACTGATAAAGCATCCCTGATTAGGTCTTCCCAGTTTTGGAAATCTCACATGTAAGCAGAAATTACAGTCTATGCAAGGATGAAAGTGTTTAGTTTTCTTTCTGTTCTTGATTTTTTTTTTTTACTTCATGAGAGAAGTAGGTGGCTAATGTAACTCATGTTTATTGCTAAATGTTGCTCTTTGATGTCTTCTTATTACAATAGCCTGATTTCAAAGCCAGCTATAAACTAGAGGGATGGCACCTCATAAACATAGGGCTTCATTTTTGGCCCTGTAAACATCTTGAAACTTAAAATTTAAAGAAAATAAAAAGAGTTGTTCTCTTTTGCTTGCAAATAACTCCTTCATTTCACAAAACAGCAGCTCTCTAAGTAAACAAACCTCAAAATCCTGCTCCCTCATCTCCTCTGACCTCTTGTACCCTTTAGCCAGAAAAAAGCCAAAGAAAGCAGTTGATTGCTCTTGATCAGCCTGTGTACGTTTTGATCAGCTAGCTGTGTCTTCCTTCTTCTCTAACACAACTTTTATCAGAACACTTTTCTGGTCATCTGTTTTTGTTTGGGGTTCCTGCCTGATGTGTTGTGTTTTGTTGTGTGCTTTTTGTCATCAAACTGCAGACAACAATTGCAGTGATTGGCTGATACTTTGAGGAACTTGGGGCGGAGGTTATTTTTTTGAAACAAAATGTACAGTTGTTTCTAAGTTGTTTTTTTTCAGTCATAATAAGCTCTGTCAGACTAAATTCTTTTTAAGTCCCCTGTGTTCCTCCGGTCCTCTGACTTCTGCAATACTGGATGCAGTATTTGCATTAGTTAAATAGGCCTGAGTAATTTACTTCATTATGGAAAACTAATCTGCTTGTTAAAACTGTTAGTTTATCAAACAGTGTAATTCAGTATTGTTCTGGCAGAGACTTTGCTGGCAGACAGCAGTCCTTGTGTATCTTTCTGTGACGGGATATGATAAGATGGACTTTGTGACTTAGAGAAGCAGATCAGTCATTTTGGCTATCAGAATTTGTAGTTTCTGTAAGATACACAGTGGATGTTATCTTGAAATCCTGGCTGAATACAATGCAGAGCAGCCAGTCTCCAAGCTGAGTGGTACTGCAAACCTCATTATTACTGTGATACACTCTATCAGCCTCATTAGGGATGATGAATGAGCTGAAGCAGTTTTTTTCTCCTCTTCTGAAAAGACCTGCTGACAATGGTTGCTGCCTGTGTATATGCATGGGGTGAGTAAATCAGCTAAACTATTGCTACAGTAATACTAACCTTTAAAGAAAAAGAACGTAATTCTCATTATCTGCTTAAATCTCTTGACTCTTCCCTTCTTCTCTACAGAATCACCTTCTAGCTCCCTTGCCTGGAAAAGCTGGGTTGTGCAGAAGCACAAGTGAAATCTTTTGCATTTGTTTACTATTGTGCTATTCCCAGGCCAATGAAATTGACTCTTGGGCTTTCCTAAGGCTGAATATGTGAACAGGTCAATTTGACTGGACAGCATTCCTGTCAGACCTCAGTGCCCTGAGCCTGCAATGGCATTCCCACATGTCAGGCTCTACTGATCCAGCAGTTTCCAGTGTGCCTGCTGGGGCTAGGCTGGGAGGCTTGGCCCTTTTGCCAGCTGTTCTCTCATGTGGCAACTTAAGCTGAGCTTTGGGTCATACCAGCCAAGTGCAAGTAACCATCCCTAGTTCTCTCCTCTGTCCTTTTCTGTGTCACTTTCCTGCTGGGTGCCATGTCCTGAGCTCTGCCCCAGCTGTGTTGGGCAGAGCAGGTCAGATGGGCTCCTCAGCAGACCATGGCTCCAAGGGGGCTGTGTAGGGTGGGTCTTGTACTGTCTGGGCTAAGACTGCACAGCAGCTGCTTCCTCCAAAGTACCATGTGTGCAAATGGTCCTCAACAAGCTGTCCAGTAAACAAATGGTTACTGGGATAGGTGTCTGGGTGCCCTGGCATTTTGGATAAGGGATTCCCAAGAAATCCCGGCTTCCTGTTCAGGTGTGCAGAGCAGTACATGCAGTTTCAAACAAAACCTACAAAGATCTTGTTCCTTCCTCTTCAGTTTATCATGTGGATAGGTGTTAAACTAGACACTTGAAGGCGGCTTTTTCTAGCTTGAATCTAAGAAAAAAGAAAACTTTAGGATACTTTTTAAATAAAAAGACTTAAGCTTTTTCTTTCAGTTTGAAGTAAGTTGCCACTCGGATTTTTCTGGAGAGGAGCAGGGGGTGGAGGACAAAGGAGGACTTTTTTTCATCCATTGGAACCAGCTGTGGTTTGTTCGCCTTTTGTGCTTTTGGATGGGCACTCTGAAATCCAAACTGGAACTAGCAGTTAATATTACAAACAAGCAGCACAATTTGACTAAACAAGCTTTCAGAGGATCACAAATAGGCTTTGATGCTCAAGAGTGGGATTTTCATAACTGCGGAAGTAATTTGAGAGCATGCTTGTGCCCAAAGCCAGTAGGGTTATGTTGGCTTCTTTTTTTTCCTTTCTGCTTGAAGACGATTATGGTGATGATTCATACTTTCGTTAGTCTCAGCAAAAGAGTGGCTTGCATGTCTAGTTGATTTAACAGCTGAGAACCTCTAAGCAAGTCATTCTCCATTTTGAGGAAAAATTTGTCTAGAGAAGATTCTCCCCCTTCTTATTTCTTTTGTGTGCTTGTTAGTTTTGTGTCTTTGGTTCTAGCCCTGGTATTGGCTGACTTTGCAAATAAGAACTTCCATGAGGTCCTAGTTACAGCCTTGTTCTAGGATTTGTGGCTGTGGTTCCATGTGTTCAAGAGTGAGTTAGGATGGTTTTAGAGGTTCGGTTGATGAACAGTAGTTTACTCATACTATAAAATCTGAAATATTAAACTACATGTACCAGAAAGGTGATTTAAGCTATTTAGTCTAACTAGATGCCTGTTTTCATTGTTGTAATTTCCTTAAACAGAGGATCAAATTCTTCTCTCTAGTTCTTAACAGCATATTTTTTTTCCAATATCAGAAATAAGGGCCATTGAAATCTTCTTCTCAGTCACTTTGACTTACTTAAAACAGCTTCATGGATTTGTAACATTTTCTATTGTCTTGTGCCAAATCACACCCTCCTACCCCTGCTATTTTTTTTTTTTTGACAAGCACTTAATGGTCTGTAAAGCTTTAAAAGTAAAAGCCAGTGGAGTGACAGAAAAATTAAAGCCATGAAAACTAACTTTCCTTCTGCTGCAGGGATTGCCAGGAAATTCAGGGGTCATGTAGAGCGAGTGTGTTTTCTAATAACAAGCTGTGTGCTCACATACCATGCTTCTTTAAAGGTCTTGTGGTTGGGATCCCAGTGGTATTGATGGAAAACGTGCAAAGAATTTTTATAAGGTTGTTTGAAAAGCTGAGTAACTTCTTTTGAAAGCAATAGAGTGAATACTTCTCCTTTGGAGAGGAATGGTTCTGTGGATGCCTGAGATGATGATAATGAATGATGGACCTTCAAAGTTAAGTCCTACAAATGCAGTTATCCTCTAGAGGATTTAATGAAAACTTAATATTTTAAAAATGTGATTTCTCTTAAGATGGAACACTTGGATGTACCTGTGATGTCTTGGTAGCCATGGTTATGTTCTGATGGGAGGACCTAAAAGGCCATTAGTAGACTTGTAAGCACCAACATGCGACTGTATTGACCACAGAATAGGTTTGAATAGTAGAAGTTGGACTCGATGATCTCAGAAGTCTTTTCCAGCCTGATTGATCCTGTGGCTCTCTAATTGTGTGAAAAGAGAGGTGATGTATATCATGTTCATATGCCAAACTGGAGTGTTGGCCTGTGGTGACACATCTGCTGATGCTCTGTTTGCTTCCTCTTGCAGTTTGGGGCAGAGTTCAGAAGGTTCTCTCTGGATCGCTACAAGCCAGGAAAGTTTGAAGACTTCTACAAACTAATTCTTCACATTCATCACATAGCCAACCTGGAAGTGATGATCGGATATGCTGATGTGCATGGAGACCTTCTCCCTATTAATAATGATGACAACTTCTTCAAGGCTGTTTCAAGTGCTCATCCACTGCTCAGGGTTTTTATCCAAAGACAAGGTAAGATGCAGTTTCATTTCAGTGCCTCAGAGTGTGCTGCGGCAAGGGGAAGAGTGGATTTGTGGCTCTCATTTAAAGGCTGAAGTTATGTAAGAGGCATCTAGGAGCCATCTTGCTCTTCCTCACAGGGACTTCATTGCAGCTGGCAGGAATGGCATGGCTTCATGGCAGGAAGAGTGACTGCACTGCTGCCTGTAAGGTGTTTGAAGGATGCCATGCTGAGAATCACCATGGGCCCCTTTGTTGTCTGACAGCAATGTACCTTGTGCTGCTGGTACCCTGTCATCAGCTGAGCATGCCAAGTGCACCATTCCACATGTTGGAGGGAGGGGATGTTAGTCTTACTGCTTCACATTTAGAAATCTTATCTGTCCATCTTGATAGTCGGTGTCATACCCAAGTTATTCATGCCTGTGTGTGAATGCACACAGATGTGTAGTTCTGAAAGGAAAAAAAAATTTGTCACAAATGACATCTTGTTTGACTGTGTTAACCTGGCAACCAGGCAAATGATGATTTTTTTTTTCCCCTCTGTCCTTACACTAAGGAATGCTGATTCTTCCCATTGTGAATCATCAATCAAACCTTGGGCAGAACTGCCTGAATGTCAAAATGACAGCAGGTTTAAGTGGCCTGTGTGTTATTCTCCTTAAGGACCATGTTTGACAGTCTCTTCAGAAGAGGATTGGCTTTTATAATAAGGTGTCTTCTCACAGAGCTCCTTAAATCTCAGGGGAACCTAACACTGTTAACACTTCCTCCACAGGTTTTTTTTTCAGCCATGTAGTGATTTATAGCACAGGGCTTTTGGAATTAAAATCTCGTCAGCAACAGATTCAGAAACAAGACTTGATTTGAGACTTGGAGCAGTCATGTAGCTTTTTTTGGCCTGTACTCTTCCTGTGTACTGATAAGGATTTAGCAGGAGGCTCCAACCTGCTCATTGGTGTGAGCTGGTGTAGTGTGCTTGACTTGGTGTCATCAAATACATCCAAGGCTGTGTGGCTCCTGTCTGTTCAGAGCATATTGTCTGCCACCTTTTAGATTTGACTTTTAGATGCTCAAGGAGCCAGTTGAGAAGAGGGTTTAGAGCAGTTTGTTTAGTTGGTCTGTCTATTAGGTGAGTGGAAATGTCTATGGGAAAAAACTTGCTGCTCCTTCTTGTGCAGGAAGTGCAAATGTGGATCACAAATCCAATTAGGTCTTCTTGCAATGCCTGTCAGGGCTTGTGAATGTTTATGGTGGGTCAAGTCATGAGAAGTCCTTTGCATGACTTTGTCATGCCTAATTCAGTTTAAGTTTATTCATGTTTCTGGATCAGTCCCTGTTCAGAACACAGTTCTCCATGCTCTGGACAGACTGCTGAAACCACTGACCTAAGCCTGCACTGGGAGGGGTTTGCCACTGAAATGCTGATTACAGAAACGGGCAAATCAGAGAACTGTTGTCTACTTATAGAAAAAATTCCCCCTCTTCTCCTAGGAGAAGTGTGCTGGTTATTAAGGTTTCTAACTTTTAAACTTAATGGAAAAGGGCAGTTATTTCCTTTTTTAAAAGCTTTTATTTTACCTGTTGCTCAGTGAAAAGAATCATGCTGACTAGTGAAGGAAGACAGGCCTGTTCTTCCTCACGTGTAGCAAAGCCTGAAATCTTTCCCAACACACCTTCTCCCTCTATAAAGCTGAAGGGAAGAGTAAATTCTGGCCCATCCCTGTGCTTAGTGCTAACTTTTGTAAGGGACTCCTGAGGTTAACATTTGAGATTCGTGCTTGTGGATCATCCCTAGCAGTCATGCTTATCTCCTTTGTTTAGACAAAGCCTTTAGAAATTTTTCCCTTCAAGAATGAAGGTGAAATCTTCATCTCTTTTTCCTTTGCTCTGCTGGGGTGATAGAGCAGTGCTGGTCCTTCTGCTGGGGACCTGCACAAGAGAACAATGTGACTAGCACCAAGAAATCATTGTGCCATTCAGGGGAATATGGTGTGCCTGCACCCTAAATTCTGACTTCAGAGGCAGGAAATGAGCATGACAGGGATGCTAATAAAATATGTGAGCAGTCCTCTCTTGGGACTTTGAAGGAGACTGCAGAGCATGGGCTCCCTAGGCTGTTGGATCAGGGATCACTGCTTTTCAGTGGGAGTAGTCCTAGGAGCTGGCTGCCAGAGGTTATTCTCTGTTTTGTAGAGTAGGGAGAGTTTCAGGGAACAGGGCAGAAGTATGCAGGCACAGAAGGACTGAATAGTTGAAGGTCAGGTCTCTTTTTCTAGCAAAGCAAACTGTTTATCAACTGCATGATTAGTCATTCTGTCTGTTTTCCCAGTTTATAGCTGAGTTACTCTTTCTCTTGTGAGGTCAATTTCACAGTCATGTTAAAACACTTAAAACATTCTCAGAGTGGCAAAATAGGTAACTTAGTCTTTGCACAATAATCAAGCAACAGTTTCCTAGTTTGATGTTTTTCATCTGTGCTTAGTCTTGCACTTTTTCAGTGCAAAAGCCTTTTTCTCACTTGTTCCCAGAGGCAAACATTGTGCTCATTGCTTGGACTCTTCATGCCAGGTTGGTGTCCAGGTATGGAAGGGCTGTTTTATTCCCCTTTCTCTCTCTTTTTTAAGTTTTTTTTTTTTTGGTTCAAATATCCTGAGCCCTAAATTTTTCAGGATCACAGTTGTCCCACACAGGGGATGTTACTGCTTATTAGTCAGCCATTTTAATAAGGACTAGAATTGGTGTTCCCAGTGTGCTTGCAACAGTTGCTGCTCCTAGTTTTTGGGTCTTGAAGAATCTGGGACTTGTGCAGGTTACATTTGAGTAAATTCATCTGCAACTAGTTTTTATAGCTCATAGTGATTTGTCTGCTTAAAGTATATGGTGCTCTTTTTTTTTTTTTTTTTTTCTCCAATACCAAATTACAGTGTGGACAAAAATCCTAATTAGAGAACCAGGCTATAAAAAGAAAAAGCAGTTTTCCTTTGACTTGCTTTCCCAGGCTGCAAATGTGGGTCATGTCCTGTGTTGTAAACTGACGTGGCTCTTTTGGCTTTGTTAGTGCAGTAGTGATTTACAACTGATGCTTTGAGCATGAGGATTTGTTCACTCAGCTGTAACTGATACCAGACATACACAGAGCTCCCTATGGAAGGTGCCTGCTGCTGTGGAAGGGATAGATGTCTCAAAGACCTTAGAACAATGCAGGAACTTGAGGATGTGTTTGACTTGCTCCATGACAACTTTTGCATTTTAGCCAAGGCCTGCATCAAGGAAGAGTTTATCTGATTATGCTGATCATGTTTTTCAAGACTGTGTGGTCTGTGTCTGACTTAAACTGCAGCACTTGAAATAATCTCTTGTATACTGCAAAAATATTTAGGTGTAAGCTATGAATTCAAGCAGAAACATAAACCAGAAAAACTAAAAGGAGTTCAGTTTTCAGTTCATACATACTGTGACTGCATGACATTATTTCTTGTATGATTAAATGGAATGAAATTATTATCAAATCTTGCTTTAATGCCTGTCTCACAGAGGCACAGTATGTGTTCAAACTGATCTGTATTGGAGCATTCTAAATAGAATGGAATAAATAGCAGAATTATAATGAGTTCTTAATTGTAAACCTGCCTCAAATGACTCCTTGAACTTGGTGGGGGGGTGGGTATAAGGATGTAAGTGGAGGTCTACCAAGTAAAAGAGATTTGAGAATTTCTCTCTATTTTACCTACTGGAGTGTGTTCAATCTAGAAAGTTCAGAAACTCAAGGAAGTGTGGCAAAATGAACAACCTGATCACCCTGTCAGTACTCTGTGCAGTGCTTTTTCCCCCTAGGTTTCTTTTTTCCCAAGTGGTATATTTAGGACCAAGTATACCAAGCAGAGTGAACAGAGTGGTTAACTGAGCATGCTGCTGTAAATCCAGGGGAATGCTTCTAATACTGGGAGAGCTGATGAAGGCTGCTGATGGCCAGACCTTCACTTCCTACCAGGGTCAGCAGGGTTTATAGTGGGCAGTAACAGAAAATCTGCCATAGCTCAAGTTGCAAAGGAGGTGGGAGAACTGGTGCACAGCCTATCTGGTCTCATCCTGATGCCAGACTGAGGTCAAATGAACTCACCTGAGAAGCCTTTCTCTTCTGTCCACAACAGGAGGTATGTTCTGATTCTATAAAAATAACAAATTAATAAATGTGGGGGCAGTTTGTCAATCGTAAAGCAAATTCTAGATCAAATTCACAATCTTTCCATCAGTAAAGTTAATTTTAAAGCTTTGTAAAGGTTTAAATGGTTTCATTGTATGTGTCCTGCAAGTAGGAGACAGATGAAGCACTGAAGTAGCAGGTGACAAAATTGTATTTCAGGTTAACTTTGTCGAGTGTTACACTTCCTGCAGGAACAGGAAAGGAAAAGAAATATCTGAACAAGCTGAAGAACATTCTAATAGCTATTACACTAAACCACACTCCATAGCAAAATGGAGCAGGGCCTTACATCATAAATTACTAAAACCACAAATGAACTACAGCTGTTAATTGACATGGATGGAAGTTAGAGAAGGCTGATGACTTCTGATATCTGTGTTGTCTTGCATTTTGCAATCTGGAAAACTGATAGTGTGTAAAAAGCCATCAATACCACCTTGAGAAACTTGGTATAAGTGTCTTTTCTTTTGTAGTTATATTTTTTAATAGTCCATTACTGTTACAGTAAACCAGCACTGAAACCAGTCATTGCTTTCCTCCTTCAGTGGTTAAAACTGCTGTCTACCATCAGTTTGCACTTAAAGCTTGGTCCAAAATCAACAGGGGGAAAAAATGTGCATTTACCTGGTTGGGTTTTGGATTTGGCTTGCTTTAATGTAAAGATTGGAAGATGCTGTTTTTCTTCAACTGCATACAGTGACTAATGCATTTGAACTGCTGTGCCTTGCAATATATTTGTGCATGTTCAGAAGCAGTTCATAACTCTGCAATTTATTATTTACCTGGCAAAGTTTTGTGCAGCATTAAGTACCAACATCTGTGCTTAGCTTTCTTGTATTATAAAATCAGAGCAATCACGGTCAGTTTTAAAATAAAAATGTGCTAATGGGAATCATGCCAAGGTCTGCCTGAAAAAGCAATGGTGGGTTGTTTTATTGTCTTTCATACTCTGAGCAGATAATCCCCAGGAATGGTTGTTGGCTGTCTAACCACATGTGTTAAACACAAAAACTGGCTTTGAGGCAGCAGCTATTTCCAGCTACCTAAAACTTTTAACTCTCTGCTCAGCCTTCTACAGTGGGTACAGTTACAAAAGTTTGAGTTCAATTCTTTCACATCTTCTTTTTGGTCCTTCAGTAACCCTCCTGTTTGTTTTGCAGCACAGGCATTGACTTTGTTTTCTCAAAATGTCCTATTTCTAAACAAGAACAATGTGATTTTCCTGCTCTTGTCAAAGGTATTGGATATATTAAATAGTACAGCAGGTTGCAGCACATATTAAGGGAAAATACTGAACTCTTTCTGGTCTTCCTTTTGGTGGAGCTGAGCAGATTTTCACAATGGCCTTCTAGGAGTCTAAGAGAATAGAATAAATTCTATTAAAGTGTTGAAGGTGACTTGAGGTCTTCAGTTTATCTGCTCCAAAGGGGGCTGGGAGGGTGAAGAAGAAACTCTGCTGGCACTCAGAGTGTAGCTCATGGGCGCACTGGAGGATGTGGCTCTGCTCTTGGTCAGGCTGTCCCAAGGCTGCTTCCCTGTCTCCTCTGCCTGGCACTAATGTGACCCAGTGGCTGAGCTCCCTGAGCCAGCTCTTTGGCAGAAAACAAGCTGCTTCAGAGAGGAGCTAGCATGGGAAGGGCAGATTTAAAGCAGCTTAACACTGCTGTGAAGCCTCTGCTTCCTGGGAGGAAGAACCTGTCTGCTTCTAGCCTTTGGAAGTGTGCAATTCCACTGGGTTTGGAAAGGAGGAAAAGCATCATCTTGTCTTAGCTTTGACAAGATTAGAGGAGGGTGGTAAATTTTGTGCTAGCATATAGGAATTGCTGCTAGGCTTATATTAAATCCTTTCATGACTTTCTTCAGAAACGTTTCTGGTTTTGAGCTGGAGGGGTCTTTGAAAGCTTGTCAAGCCAAGTAATCTTTGTCCCATTCAAGTCCTTTGATATTTGAAGATAAGTAAAATGCAGCTGTTTGTTCCAGTGAAGTCTGGCAACAAATTACTGTAACTTCTGTTCCACCTTTCATGTGCAAATGATGAGACTGGGTAATCATTATCTTTTTACTGGTTTATTAAGCAACTTTAAAAACATAAAGTTTTTAATCTGGCTTGTCAGACATAAACAAAAAACAGGCTTGGATTTTGTTGCTTGCATGGTTAGTGATGCCTGGTGGCTGAGCAGAGCTAGTGTGAGGCTGCTTCTTTCCCTTTCCTTGAAAACTCCATTTCTAGAGTATGAGGATATTTGATTTTCATCAGCAGTTACTTTTAATTGCAACCAGAACAGCTGCTAAGGAAGAATTTCAGTGAAAGAGGGATGGAAATAGCATAGCCTACAGCTAGGCTTTGTGGGGTCAGTCAATAGCTGATAGTGGGAACTGTTACAGAAATATGTGCTGCATAAATATTTGTAGTTGCAGTGTACAGTAATCACAGAACAGAAGCCTGGCAAAAACAGCAAACATTTGTTGTACTTCTGTGTTAAAGCTACATGGGATTTGTTTTCCGTTTCAAAGTTTAATAACTTAATAAAAAATACACATAACCAACTATATGAAGAATAAAAATAGACTTTCACGGTCCTAAAATTGCAAGCTTATACCAGCAGCACACACTGTGCTGAATTTAGGCTAAAGAAACTTGTTTACAGTGGGAACTCGTGCAGCCTTTAATAGGAGCCTCTCCTCAATGCCAAGCCTAGCTTCAGTTCCTAACCCACATAATAGCGAGCAAATAAACACTCTTCTGTCCCTCCAAACTTCTGTTTGTTGTCTCATAGTTGTGGATTGCTGCCCTAAAAGTGCTTAAAAAAAACAAAATACGAGAACTTCCCAATTACATATACTCACAGATAGTCTCAAGTAATGCTATTTCTTGTTTCCTTCCTTGGTTTGATGCTTTAAGATAGTGAAGCTACTTTAAGTAGCTTCAGCTACTCTGACAGGTGGCTTGGCTGTGTAAAAACACTGGTGAGGGATACATGTCAAATGATCCACCTCTGTTATGGTCCCTGTATGAGGAGAATTTTCCACTATTTACCTTGTCTTACCTTAGTAGTCAAAACAAGAGATTCTGTTTCCTGCTCATGGCCCAGGTTTTTTCCTGTTGGGCCTGGTTGTCATTTCCCTTCTGTGAGTGATGGAAACAAGTACAATGTGCTGATAATAGTGAGAGTGGACAGTCTCTTCTTTGACACTGGGTTTTCCTGACAAGACCTCACAAGCTTGAAGTAGCTTTCACATAGCACATGAAGGTAGATTGCACAGTGCAAATACAGACATTTACTCAAGATCCAGGCCTTCAGGAATAGGTTTTCTGCTGAAGTTTTGAAGTATTCTAAACCCTTAAGTACAATAAAGGTCCCAGGACAACTTAACTGGTAGACTCTTGCCCTGAAAACAAGCATGCAGTGAAGGGTATTTCTGTTAGGTGTTTGTAGTAGGCATTAAAAAATAAACTCCAAATACAGTTCAACAAATACAACTCCACTCAAACTATTTTTTAAGTGAATGAAACCTTCCCTTTTGTATTCAGTCTGCCTGTGTTGTTGGGATTGCATGTTTCAAATTTAAATGGGTCAATATTAACACTGCATAAGAACTCTGGGTATTTTTCAGCTCCAAGAGAGAAAGCAGTTTGGGGGAGGTTGAAAGAACCCTTTCTTGAACCTGCCCCTGATGATGATCTCCTTGGATCTTATTTTTTCCTCTGTGCTATGTTTAGAGTAGTAAAGAATCCTGTGGGAATATTAAGGAAACTATTAACCTAGAAAACTTCACTGTTGTTCTTGCTCTTCAGGCCCCTGCCATATGCTGATATTAAGTAACTTCTAAAAGCTCCACATGAATAACTTCCGCACCACTTATCTCCCCTGCCATCTCCAATATTCTTGTAGTTTTTCTCTTCTGCTTTTTCTCCCATGTTTTGCTTTTTTCTTCCTCTCAGCTGTCAACTTTCTACTCCTTACCTCAGCTTTTTAATTGCTCTGCAAGGCTGTTGCTCCCTGGGCAGGAGAATGTGTTAGGTGAAAGCACACAAGTGCTGGTGTTGCTTTACTCCCAACACGACAAAAAGACTTGGAGAGCAGTGACAGAACAGGTATGGAAGTAACACTTAGTGAGGAGAAGTGGCCTTTTGCTGTGAGTCTTGGACCAGTTAGTTTTCTTCTCTGATTATCCCTTTGCATTAGAAATAATAGATTACTTGAGAATTAAAAAAAAATGAAGTTGTAAAGTTTTGAAGAAGAATGATTAATTGGAATTGATATATAAATAAGAAATTCTGTAATGCCGTCTGGTGTCTTTAGAAATCAGCTGAAATTCAGTGGAGTTGGGGAAAAGCTCCATCTGCAAGGGCACTGCAAGAGTGGCGAGCTCTGAGCCAGCCTTTCTGCCTCTTCAGCTGCTGTAGGTGAACACAACTGCTTCCTTTACAGCTGAGTTACCAGCTGGGACTTGAAAAGGGCTAAAGCTGTTTCCCTCATGCCTGGATGCTATGAGGTATCCTGAGAGAAGCTCTGTTAGTTATGGCCTCAGGATGGACACTGGTGGCAACCCATTTGTTTACTTTATTAGCCTGGTTTAGTATGGCTTTGTTTGCATTCTGCCAAGCAATTTGGTAGTTTTAGTAGTATGATGCAGTGATTTTGTATACAAAGTAATGTAATCTCTACACTTTTGCTCTTGTGTGCTTACTAAGGTCTAGTTTGAAATATAGCTGATGTGAGTAACTGGGAGGAAAACCCATTGCATTAACAAAACACATTGTGTTAATCAGAAAACCATGAAGTTTCTTGCAGTTTGGGACAAATTCTTTCTGACTCTGAGTGAATAAATGAATCCTTTATAATAGAGCCCATAAATAACTCCTAGGGTAGTGCCTTTGTGGCTAATAAAAATTAAAAATTGAGTTTGCTAAGCTTGTATTCCTTGAAGCAGCATGATTCTAATATGCTTTATCCTTTGTGGGGGGGGAAAAAAGTATAAGACATTTGGAGTACAGTATGCAACAAGAAATGTTAAAAATCTTGTTTCGGAATGATTCCTAGCTGGGACAAAGACAATAGCAGGAGGAGTGTTTGTATCTGCATTATTCTTCAGTCATTCAGAAGTGCACTGAACACTAGTGCAATGTACTCATTGTATTTCAAAATCCCTGCATGGTAGAGAGGAGAAGGTAGCATGTAGGGAGACAACATTTGTGCATCAAATCCTCGTACGGGATTTGTCTGTACTGCTTACAAAATGTGAGATCCTTATTTCCATTGAACTTGGGTCATACAGTGCTATGGTTCAAAAGTTGCTTCTTCATCCATGAGGCTCTTTAATGAGGGAGTTACTTTTCTGTATGGGTAACCACATGATGTCTCCATTTATCAACTTGTACCCAAAAGTATCCCAAATGTTTGCCCTGGGCAGACAATAATTGAGGGCAAACACTGCTGACAATGATCTGCTAGTGAGCTTAACATGTTCATGGGTGACTGAAAATGCTAACGCTGGTCATGATTTTTGCTAGATCTGGCTATCACTTCTTGTGTAAATAGACCAAGCCCAGAGGCACATCAGATTACTTTTTTTTTAGTTGATTTTAGTAGTTGTGTGGCTGGTGCCTTGCTGACCTCATCAAGGTATCTGTGCTTGTAATGGGCTGTGACTCTGAAAAACAGGAAACTTTTTATTTAACTTAATTTAAATAAACTTTATTTAACTCCTGTTCAAGTCTCTTGCCTTTTGCTTGTGGATGCAAAGGTGCTGTTGATAGTATTGTGGAATTTTCCCTTCCCTGTTTTTTTTGGCTGACTTCAAAGGCAATGTGACAGCATTACCTGGCAGCTTTTGTCACCCATGTGTAGAGTTAACATTTCTTGCCCTGAAAGAGAGGAATTGAATAGCTGTCTGCAGACTGTCTTGAGGGTCCCAGCCTGTTCCCCTGAGGAACACTAGTTCCCTGTGCTGTATTTTGCTTAAAGTGGGATTTTATTTCTCCTTCCTTGACGTGCCTGGCTGCTATACCATAGCACGCTTCCCCCGCCACACGCAATTTCCAGTCACCTGGCAGGGGACGTGCTGAGTACCAAAGGAGTGTGGTACCTGTGGGTGTGACAGAGGGTCTGTGTTAGGGGTTGCTCTTTGCTGTATGCTGCTCTCTGTTGTACAGGCACTGCTGGGCACTCTGGGGTGCAGGCAGGTTTTTGAGCTCATCTCACAGGCACGCCCTGCCATCTATAAGGGATGGAGAGAAGAGGAGAGGGAGAGCTCTGGGAGAAGCTGCAGACTGGGTATCTGTTGTGATTAACATGTTCTGCTGTGGGCAGGGTGGCTTGGCAGTGCCTCAGAACCCATCTCCTGTCTCTCAAACGTTCCCAGAAGCAGCTGGCCACAGGAGCCAGCTCATGGGGTGCGGATCACAGGAAGCAGCTTGCCGCAGCAAACTCGTCTTCCTTTGCTCAGATGACCCCCTCAGCCAGGGTGTGTGTCACCTGCATCAACTCTGGCAAGTGCACAGTGGTGGTGAGCAAGAGAAAGGATATTGTTGGAGGTCTGTGCCAAGCCCTGTCCTACAGTGGACTTCACCAGTGTTGATCACCAGACCATGTGCAGAGCATCCCTGCAGCTTGTTGGTGCCTCTGGATGCCTGGAATAATAATTTCCCTGGGTGGATTTTTTTAGCACTGTACCTCATTCGGTCCCAGTTCAGCTGGTAAGTGACAGCAGTGTCCCACGCCCTTCCTCTCACCAGTTGCATCCTGAGATCCCAGAGCTGTATTGCATCATGAGGAAGTACTGGAGCTGCAGAGTGTGGCCCAGGTGCCTCTCTACCATGATGGGTGTCATACAATGTGTGGGTAGCACGCTCCTGAGTCTTGTTGGTCTGGTTTATGGGTGTGTGCTTATCTTGGAAAATCAGAGTTCCTAGCACCATCTGCCTTCAGAAATGTTATTGCCTCTGTTTCAGACCACTTCAGTTCCATGTAGATGTCCCAAGAGAGCTGAAAGAGCTCAGTGTGATGGAGATGCTTACGTATGTGCATCAGCAGCAGCCATGAGAGAACCTGCTGGTGTAACCTAGGTTAGCTAGGCTGCTTGCCAGCATCTTGCTGAATGGTACCTTTCCATGATGGCTCACAACTGGTGTGAACTGAACAATTCCAGCAAACCAAGTCTCCCTGCCTTAGAGACCTCCTGGCACTACCAGGCACGTCAGTGTCAGTACATAAATTGCTGCATAGCTGCTTGCACGTGGAAGTAACAAGCAGAGGTTGCATCCCCTGCTCAGGAGGGATCACTGTGGAGGGAATGCTGCTGGAGGTATTTCAGGGCTTGTGCTGAGATCCAAAGACTTGAAAAGGTGGCTTGCTACAGTCCTGTGTCTGTAAGGTGCACAAAGGCTCTGGCATGGCCTTGCATCCCTCCTGCATGATAGGGCTGTGTCAGCTCTGTGCCATGCAGTTTTGAGGTCTCTGTCCCTGCTCATTGCAGGGGGGTTGGACTAGATGACCTTAAAGGCTATCTTCCTACCCAAACTCTTTTGTGATTACTCACATTTGGTTCCTGCTGTCTCGCTGAGACATTGTTCCCTGACTCTTGAGTGTTTGTACTGTTTCAAGGCAAACATAAGATTTGCTTATGTTATTAGCTTTCATGCAGCCTAAAATAAATCAGGAATGATTGTTATTGCATGCAGTGAACCCTGTCCTGTTGAACACTGTGTTTGGCTACAGCTCACGTGGGTGGGCTCTGTGAGCTGATCCAGAGGCCTGGTGCACTTTGGTGCAAAACATCAGGGCAGAGTTCAGGGTCAAAGGGGAAGTCTTGTCCCTGTTCAGGTGCAGTCTGGGTCTCTTTGGGCTCACCTGGCACCTAACTTCCAACTGTGCACTTGGCTGCTTCATTAGCTTGCAGGAGGTCTGATGGTTCTGTGATTGCTGTCTTCATATCTCTGAGGTTTCCTCCAGAATCTACTTCCCACAAACACAAAGTTCTAGTAAAATTCAAAGTGCAGGGGAAGAGAGAATGCACAGGAAATACCTATGGGAAAAATGGGGGAAAAAAACTGGAGGGGGGAAAAAAAAAGGCAAAACCTCACTTTTAAAAAGAAAGACTTCAGTTCCAAATTCACGTATATTATCTGCAAAAGCTTGCTTCCTAGATCTTTTGCCTAAAGACTTTTTCTTAATGTAGTTAAAACATGAATAATTTTGAAACAAATAATCAGCTTAACTCTATAGCACTTAGCATTCTCAACCAGCTGGCTTGAAAGTACATGTGCAGTTGCTGTTCTGAACAGCAATTTGAGACACTTAGGTAGCTGATATCCCACTATCTGGCAAGAATGGCTTTGGAGAAACCCTGTCATGGAGGACATCACAAGGAGGCTGGATGCTGAATTTGGATAGTAAAGTACAGTATACAGTTCAAGCATTTTATCAGTGTCAATGGCACTGAAAATACTGGCATTTGGAAGAAACAGAGTGGTTGTAATATTTGTCTACACTTGTTTTTATCTAAATCTCAACTCAATGTTTGGCAGCTTGAATGTCAGTAAAATAATGTTCTTTTGTGAGGTGTGGAAGAGTACAGCTACTGAAACACAGCCCCTGAAGTTGCTTGCAGTGTAGGGCTTCTGTGATAAGCTTTGTTTTTCACTCTTCAGAGTGGTGCTTCTTTTGGAACCAGAGGGTGAGAGACTGATGATTGCCAAGCTGCCAGCTCACACAAGTGGTGTGTCTGCCAGGGTGGTGGCACAGTCACTGCCACCAGCCACTCCTGAATAATGTAATCATTTCCATGATAAAACATATGAGCTTTTGCAACTTGCAGAATCCTGCTTTCCCAACAGCTGGAGGTGGGTATGCTTCTTTTTGTCCTCCTGTGATGTGCAAGCTGTATAGCTCTTTATCATCCCAGCAGGAGCTGGGCGAGCAGCTTTTGCACTGGTCTGATAAGATTTTATTGAGGATAACAATCATCAGGTGTTTTTAAGACATTTAGATCCCATGCTACTTAGTTATTTTTAATGATGGGGAAAAAAAACCTAAGGAATTTAGGTCTGTTGTCTAGTGCACCTTCAACTGGGAATCCACATCAGCTGGGAAATAATTGCCAGCTAATAGTTTTAAAATTGATGAGTAATTTTAAAATATGATGAATAATATGCTCAGAGCACATGTATACATTTCTGAGTGGTTTACTTTGATTAAAAAAACTTCAAATGCACAATTCCACAGATTTAAAAAAAGTTGTTTCCTAGCTGTCATTTTCTCTATGTCTCCTCAAACATCAGCATGGTACCACTGCTACACTTTGCTGCTCTTTATTTGTACTCTGATTCTCAGCCCTCTCAAGGGGGCAATGACCAGTAACAATCTGAATAGGCAGCAGCCCAGGATCTTTGGAGAATGGTGATGTTCAAAGCTGATGGGCCAGGTTCAATTAAAGCCCTATAAAGACTCCAAGGAAAAGAATTGTTCCTCCAAATTGGGTTAGAAGATTCTGACTCCTCATATATGAAGATTGGTTGTGTCTGACAGCTCAGAGGATCTGATGTGATCAATGCAAGACAAAAACTCTCATGTCTGTGGGAACTCTCTTGCCCAGCAGATGTGTAAATTGGGAGCTGTTAAACAGCTTCTTCTCTTCAGACGTGGCATGTTTGTCTGTTTTCAAAGCAAAAGAAGTTTAAAGGGAAGTCTACAACCACAGTCATCTACCTCATGGTCATCTCTGTGTGCATTCCTCTGGAAATGCTAAATATGGTGTGTTATGCCTGTAGTTTAAGTACAGATTTACAGGAAGGAAGGGAGTTTTATTTCAACTGTTTTGGTACTGTGTGGTACCATCTTTTTTGTATTGGAATATATTTACAACAAGTCTTGGGCATATGTTACTCCTTGTGCTCTTTGTCTGGCAAAAATTGGAGAAAAACATCACTTGATACATCCATCCAGTAATTTTTTCTGCCAGGCCCTCTTTGAAATGAGGAATTTTCATTATTTTTTAAAACCAACTAACCAAAACTAACAGTGGTTGGTTTTTTATTTGCTACGTTGACTGCTTTCTGCAACTGCTGGGAGGTGTTATATGTCCAGTTTTATTACCTCAGCAGAAGTTGGGTAAACAACTCCTGTGCTAGCGTGACACGTTTAAAGCAGTCAAAAGCTGCTTCAGAGTGCATCACTTCTGTAGGCAGAGAGGGGAGCTGTGCTGTGGGTGTGTTGTCTTGTGTACCTGTATTATCTTTGAGAGGGAGGTGAGATAGTGGCTCCTTAAATAACAACTCTGGTCTTAAGCAAGCGTTTCATAATGAAGTTATTTGACTCATCAGCTACTGGGAATAGCCCAGGTCCATTTTGCTCGTGGGGAAACAGCTCCATGGGAGGGAGAGGCTTTGTAGGAAGGCTTAGCACAATTCTCTGCTGGCAACTGCATTTAGTCTGTGTTTTCTCTTGTGGCTGGAATGCAGTGTGGTGGTAAATTGGTTAAGCTTGGGGCATGAGATCCTCTCCTAGGCTGCTTGTGCAGTTCCATGGTTCTTTTGCAGAAAAAGGAGGAAGAGACCTTATTTTGGAGTGCTGCCACTGTGTCTGCTGAATCATGACCATGAAAACTGCTGAAGGGGGTCTGTGCTAAATAACAAGTGTTGTATGCCAATGGTTATTTTTGGTGGTTTCAATTACAATCTTCCTTTCTCCAAGAACCACACTGATGTTTGTGTAAATGGATGCTGAACAGCAACAGCACAGCCATTGAATACCAGAGCCAAATCTGAAGAAGAGTGGACACGTTTGCAGCAATGTGCCTGCTCTTCTCAGCTGTTTCACCCTGTGACCCTCAGCCTCTTCCTTGTGTAAACATAGATGGAAACAGTCAGGGACATCTGTATTTAGGAGCAATATCAGGAGCTTAGCTGGGAAGAGGGAGCACAGAGGATGGAGCAGTTGTTAGGTTATTCAGGCTTTGTCTCAGTGGGAAAGTATGAATGCATCTAATACTGTATTTGCACTCTTGGCTGGCTGGGACCCAGCACTGACCACGGTGCCTACTGATGCTGCAGGGATTGCTCTGGCTTTTAGTACATGGATGGAGGAAGAATACTTCAGAAGCTTATTAGTAGGTTGAGAAGAGCAACTCCTTTCACTTTTTTCCTCTTTTTGTTTTCCTTTCTTTTCTTGTTCTTCCAACTAGACTCAATGTTTAGACATCTTGTGAATAAATGGAGGAAACTTTTTGACTTCTGTTTTGAGGGGAAGCCAGGAGTGACTAACATTCCTTAATCTGATTTTATTGCACATTCTTGTCTTGGATATGTTTTCTCTTTTCCCTAACCAGAAGAAGAAAACAATCCCTGATGCAAGTGGCTTCTAAGCTCTGTCTTCCTGTAGCTCCACATGTAGCTCTCTGTATCCGTTTGGGAACTGACTTCACATATTGTTTTTCTTTTCATGCAAAAGATCTTTCTGCAAACTGTGGCTTGAATAAAAACAGGAGGGAGCTCAGATACTGTGAGTCCCTAGTGTCAGCTGAGGCAGGCAGCAGATAATCCCTGCACTGTTCTGTACATTCATTAGCATTCTAGAAATACCTGACGTGTCTGTTTCCTGATTAGGACATCTCTAGTCAAATGCTTATTTTCTCACAGGAAACAAAGTATTCAGAATTTGTCTGGAAAAATTTAGGAATGCCTTTCCATGTACATAACTGGCTTTTTTTCATTTGCACGTGTTGCTGGCCCCTGTTTGTCAGGGACCTGTCTGCATCCTGGTAAAGGTTTTGACACACAAACAAAGCACACTAGCTTGCTCCCTGCACTCCCATTAATTTAAATTTCTGCTTCTTCCTTTAATTGGCAGATGTGGGAGATGGGCTAGACAGTAGTTGAGAGAATTGAAAATTATTTGAAGGGGGGGTTATCCTAAAGGAATGTGATCAAAGCTGGCTATTATCACTGGAATATGATTGTTGCTATTGATGCTTGCTTACAGCTTGTTAAGTCTTATGTATGTGTACAGTTTCATTTTGTAGGCAGATGGCTTTTAAGTCAAATAATGAGTTCTCAGTGTGCTCTCCTAAAGTGAAACACTGCTTCCTTTCTTTCCATCTGCCCCCCCCAACGTGAAGTTTAAAGTCTTCAGCTAACCAGGAGTGCTCCATTCTACCAAAGACAAAATGTGTCCTGTTTGTTTAATAAATAATCAGCTGGCTTTGATTTTTTTGGCTTAATTTAGTCCAAGTGCTTGGGGGTGGCTAGATGGGAATGTGGTGTAGGGGGTGGAGACTTCCAAGGAAAAATTCAAGGAGTAGAAAATTAAAGTAGCAGAGTATATTCTCTGTGCAGGCTGGGGAGGCAGCACTGCAGTGCACGCTGTTACTTGTAGTTTCAAAGAATGAAACAGTGACTTCCAAGAATGTATGTTACAGTTAACATGCGCTCAGCTAGGTAAACTTCAGCTGCTTTATTTAGTTCTGACAGTGCAGGGTGTTTTTATTTGCAAAGCCCTTGCATTTTAGAGTCTGTGGTCAACTTCTGAAAGTTGTCTATTTTTCATAGTTACCAAGGAAAAAAGAATTTGACCTGAAAACACAAGCAGTACAAGTATCTAAGGGCATAGTGGTACAGGCAGCTGCATTTTGGCTGCTCTGCTTTCTTGGCTGAACATGACCTGGTTTTGCTCCAGAAGCCACATAGCTGGGTTAGTGTGGTGCCAAGCTCATAGTCCTGTGCCTGGTGTCTGGAGTGGGCTGGGAGAGCAGCCATCCTCTGTGGACAGGAGAGCAATGCCCTTGGCCTTGGTTCTTTGTGGGTGAATTAACAAAACTATGTATATTTGTTTTATTTTCACTGTGCTGTGCCCTATTTCTGGGTGAGGAAGTGGAGGAGGGGAATTTACAATGTGTGGCTCACACCAGTTATTCGCTATACTATAAACAGATATTTTCTCTACTGCACCTCAATTTTTGTAACATCTGTAGTATGAACAGTTCCTTACCAGCATTAAAATAATCACCTGTGCAGCCAAAAGGGTCACTGGGTGACAGCAAACAAATGCATGCCCTCAGGGGGCAGATTTTTCCTGAAAAGTTTGTATGGTCTCTATCACCACACATCACAGGAAGGAAGAAAATTGGTGGTTTCCAGAGGCTAACCTCAGGTCTTGGATGGTGACTCACAGCAGTGGGGACTAGAAGAAAAGGTGTCCTTCATGAGGAGTGGGCTGCTGCTTGAGGGCAGAGAAGCAGACTCTCCTGAAAGCACAGGGGTCTGGCTTTGCTACTCACACTGTTTCCTAGCTTGATTTGAGTCGCCCTTTGTGTGCACCCAGTTACCCTGCTCGTTGCTTTCTGAACCAGCTGGGGAGAGTGATGCAGGCAAGTGCTGTCAGCCTCAAGAGCATCAGTGACTGCAGCGATGGAGGGAGGAGATGAAACGCCAGCGTGTTGATGTAGAAGTCCTTTGGAAGAGTAGGAAAACTTACTTGATGCAGTTTTTCCACTAATACTCAGTTTTCTGCCATACAGCAGTTCTGTGCTTGCCAGTGTCTTTGAGATTGCTATTGCACTGAGGCTCTTAAGACTTTGAATTATAGTATGCATACTAATAAGGATTTATTTGGTTTTTTTCCCTTGAAATAAACAAAAACACTCCCACTTGGTATCTCCTAGCTGGAGAAAAGCACACTGTTCTCCTTGTGCTTTCCTCCTCCCTATCTCAAGCACTCTTTTGTGCTGTGAGAAGTTGCTGCAGATCTGCTGTGCAGATTGTGGTGCTTTGTTCCCTCAGCTGCCAGAAGTGTAACCCCTGTCTATCTTCATGCAGGCATCAGTGGATCTCTGGAAACCTGGGGAAGACATGCATGTGGGAAGAGGGAGAAGTGTATGGTTCTGTATTAAGCAATTAAACTGAGACAGTAACTGGAATTCTTGGGAGTGTTTTGAGTATTTCTTGAAGCTCTTCAAGGCATGTAAGGGTGCGTGTATGTTTGTGTGTGATTTATGTTCTCTGTGAAAGCTTCCCACGAGTGACAGTCTCTTTTGAAAAGCGAGGTTATTACATAGGACCAAGTTATGATTTCAGATTCTACAGCCTAGCAGAACATCCATCTTTCCTTGGCCCATGGCCCTGCACAGCACTGCCCATAAGCCTGGTGCAGCTGGTGGTAATGCCCATTGTCTGGGGAAGGTTCCTCAACTGAGGAGCATTCAGGTTGACAGAGTGGCTGCTGATCCCCCTCCCACTCCACCACTAAGTGCTTTCAGCTGGACCAGAGTCCTTGTCCTGGCTGCTGTTTCCCATCCCTCCCTGTTCCAGCAGCAGCCAGCACCTGGCCCATGCAATGGACTTGTCAGTGCAGTGTCTTCTTCCTCCCTCACCTCTCCCAGCCTTGAGACATTTTGTAAACAATGCTGCAAGTGGTGGGGGAGCTCTTCAAAGGCAGTTGTAAGGTCAGTGGTTTCATCCAGCCTTGTCAATGGCAGACTAGGAAATGTGACATAAAAACATGCTGCAAAAATTGCATTCATCAATAAAATCAGCACACTGGCAGCTGAGAAGCAATTTGGCACAGAGGGAGCCTCTATTTAATGTCCTGTGTCCTTTTTTACTATTAACCCTTCATCTTATGAAGGAAGGGTCCAGAGGTATGCAGCAAGAAGGCAAAGAGGCTTAAGGAACTTTTTTCCTTCTCTTGTTTCCCAAAGTGAGCAGATGAACTGAGGGGGGGGAACAAATGTCTGATACTGGTATGGGGTAAAGGCACTGGAAGTTTAGTATGCCTGTCTTTTATATTTTAATTTGGATGAGGAAGGCACTCAAACCTCTTGACTTCCCCCCGTATGGCTCTGTGCGCTGGCTGGCATTGCTGAGTGGCATCAGGAGATGCAAGCTGGATTCCTTCTACCTAAAACAAAACCAGAGCCTGCATTCTGAAAGCCCATCTGGCTCATCTGATGTGCTGGGTGTTTGATCAGTGGCAGGAGACCTGGTCTGAAATAAAAACCTCATCAACTTTTAATAATTAGGCTGTCAAGATCTTCTATATCATTGTTCTGTAGGTTGCTTCAAGTGGGCCAAGCTATTTGGAACTGCAGAGCCAGCTCTAGTGTGGTGGTAAGGACAGACTGCCCAGAGGGGAGGCTGGAAATGGTGAATGTTGCCTTGCTGTGGCTGCAGATCCCCTAGTTCCAGTGGAAATGTATGGCATACTTTTGTGCTCCCTTTCAGTAGATTCACATTTTTGGGTGGGTGGGGTTTTTTATGTTTGTTGGGGTTTTTTGTTTGTTTTTTATAGGTGCCTTTCATGCTGTCATTGGAAATTGTCAGAAGCCCTTTTTTCATCATCTTGCTATTTTCCCTTCCTGGGAAAAATTGATTTTTGTCTTGCTGTAGAGAATTGCACTAAATGGTCTCTTGAGAAGCTTTCTCAATCCCTGCATACTAAACAGGTTGTATGTGGTAGGAGTATTCCTTGGCTGCTGCGTGCTCCTGCAGAGATATTTAGAGATGCCTGTGTGCCTTTCACTGTAAGCATATGATGTTGTTGCAGTCTTAGCATATTTTACCCAGATTGAAATGATGGTTAGGAGAGTGAATAAGACAAAAATCAAACATAAGGTGGGGGAAGCAAAGCCATGCTTTTCCCCAGAACAGGGTTACAAAAGGTAACATTAGAAAGATTGGTCCCACTAGAAGTGAAGTGCTATCTTTCCTTATGGGAAGCACTGGGACAGATTGCCCAGAGAAGCTGGAGATGCCCTGTCCCTGGAAGTATTTCAGGCCAAGTTGGATGGAGCTCTGAGCAACCTGGTCTAGTGGAAAGTGTACCTGCCTATGGCATGGGGGTTGGAACTGGGTGGGCTTTAAAGGTCCCTTCCAACCCAGGCCATTCTATGATTTTATGATTTTGCTTCCTCTTCCTTTTTTCCCTCTCCTTCTGCCCCCCCCCCAACATTTGAAATTGCCTAAGATGGAAGACGAAGGAACATTCTAGACTGACATAAACTGTAAATAAATAAAACTTAATCCTAATGAAGGATGCTGTGTCCTAAATGGCACACACTTTGCTTAAGCTCATTATGCTGTATGTTTAAATTTGGCCAGCTCAGGAAGCAGTTGTAACCATTAACCACCATTTATTGCTCGGTGACTGGATGGCTGGGACATGCTCCTAACACAGGAGAGAGAGATGCATTAAAAGCTCTACAGTTGTCTTGTTTTGAAGCTCCAAGACAGATATATGTCAGTGTTCTTGCACCCTCATCAGTAACACGGAGCAGTTCCACAGCTTGGCAACTTGGGCTTTCACAGGGCTCTTCATTACTGAATTTGTAGCTTGTGCTCTGTGTCTTGCCACTCCTTGGGGAGTTTGCTGCTTGCTATGACTTTTGGCCATGCTCTGCTCTGTTCAGGTGCACCAGATGTTTGCTGTAAGTAGGTGACTGTGAGAAAAGCCTCTGTCTTTGGTGGCTAGACTGGTTTTTGCCCTGACGATGACTTCATCTTTTGACTATGCAATGTGTCTCAGACTAGGTCTGCTGGAGACACACCTGAGTAACTTCAGTTGTGGAGATTATTAAAGAAAAATGTTCCCCCTCTAGTTATAATAAAACTTCTGCCATCCATTTCCTGAGTCTTAGTGCAAAGGCAGTCTCTGAGTGAACTATTATGTTAATTATTTTTTAAAATAATTTCTCCCTTGTTGTTTGATCAGCATTCAATGCCAGCATTGCTGGATCAAGTCAAGTTCAGAAGACCTAGTTTTGCTGCATTTATGTGAGGGAAGGAAATGGTATGCTACTCTGTCCTAGAAAAGGAAATCCTCCCTGGATCGGGGCATAAAAACTTGATTCCATTTAAATATGGCATGTTATAGCAGGAAAGGGCTGGAGTGCCTTGAGCCTGCTTAGGTTTAGGCTTTTTACTGTCCAGCCCTGTTTCTGTTAACTTCTTATAATGGTCTCTGCTGGAATTCACATCTGTTGGAAGCTGCTGTTCACCTCCTTGATCTTCCTATATAAGTTGGCAATTTTAAGATGAAAGGTGTTCACAGCAGACTCTTGACTGCTTGTTCTCTTCTATTTAGTAAGTAGAAGAGACTTCAATGATGTACTACGAACCTCTGGACTCAGAATTAATTCAATCTATAATTAAGTTTGCATTATATTACAACCTTGTGGCCATCTGCACCGGGCTGTACCTAATTTATAGCAGATGCTTCTGCCCCCATTTCTAAAAAAGCATTTCCTGGCTGCAGCCTCCATCTCAGGGGCTGTGGGATCTGGCATCAAACATTGTTTGTGTTCATTGGTGGGGATAGAAAAAGGAAAGGTGTGGAACTCCTCCTGCTTAGCAGCATCTCTTTTTCTGCTCCTGAGCCAGAAGCTTTTGCATGTGGCCTTGGGTGCAAAATCATGTTCCAGCAGGTTGAATGGGAGGATTAGTAAGAGCCAGCTGTTGGCAGGAGGGCGTCTCACTGTCAGTGTCATGGCGTGAAATCGATTGGATCACTACAGCTCTTGTGTCTTACTGAGGAACTTTTTAAAAATGCGTTAATCACTGTGGGAAATCTGGAATCAAATACCAGACACTTCCCCCCACCTCCTCCAGCCCTCAACTGGGGCGAAAATCCTCGGAATTTTTGGTTTTGTTTTTGATGACTGCTGTATGGGATAAATAAGGACCTGGTCTTTATGCAGTGGGCTTTTGTCCTGCTGTGTCTTGACTAAAGCTTCCCAAAATTTCCTACTTCAGACTCTGAAATAAAGTTGCAGTCTTGCTGGGCGAAAAGCAAGCACCTCATAAACGGCAAAATTTTTGAAGAATCTGAGATGTCCCCAGGGAACTGGTTACAGTGAGAAAATTCACTCACTGCAAGTGGTGTGGGGTGGCTGCTGGCACATGTGAGGAGTTCTGCATTTCTCACGCCTGATAAAATCATGTAGCACAATGTTGCAGAACTCCTGACCTTAGCTAGCAGGCTACATGACTGCAATTTGTTTGGTACTGGCCAGTCTTCCCAAGATAGGAGATTAAAGGACTTTTAAGACGGCTCTTCAGGTGACATTTCAGTAGATGGTTGTTTGTCCTGATGTTTATAGACTATAAATTTGGCAGAGTACCTTCCAGGGTAACTTGTTCTTAAGTCTGTGTGTGCTCTGTAAACCAAATATTTTTATATCTGAGTTTGAATAGGCTGATCACTCAGATATGAGTCTGGTAGAGGTAGTGGCTAAGGTGGAAAAGCAATGGGTCATTAATGTGTGGGCTCTCTTTGAAAGAGTATATTGTTTTTCAGAGTTTTTCCATTGTGCACATTGGGTGTTTATCTTGGTTTGCAGTCATCAGTGATTTTCTCCTTAGATAAGTGACCAGCAGCTGAGCTGTCAGGCAAATGATTTCATGCCTGCACCACCCTGACTGGGCACCTAAATGAGAACCAAAAACACAAACCTAGGGCTGCATATTGTGTGGCTGCTGCATTTCATAACTGCTGTAAAACAATCACAGTGGGACTTTTCCTTTACAAAATGTCAAGACAATAGAGATATTTCTTCTGAAGAGAGAACAAATGGAGGAGGAAGGCTCTAATTGCCCTTTAAAAACAAAATCCCTATCTTGCTGTGCTGCTTCTGGTTTAAAATTAAAATGTTAGATTAATCTTTGAAGTAATGCAAGAATCTCCAAGTGGTTTTCCTCTATCCACCCTGGGTTTTCCACTTGATTTAGGAGCAGACCTCTCATAGGGATGAGCTGAATTTTGTTTGTTGTTGCCATGAGCAGCGAGATGGATTCAAAATCGAAGAGGCAAGAGGAGCAGCACACTGATCTCCCTTCTCCTCCTCCAAAACAAATAAGGGTTGGATTTTTATTAAAACCACAGTTAAGTTTTGTTTCTTAAATGAAAACACACGCTTTATTGACTTTTAAATCAGGTCTAGCCCTTCCAGTCATGTTTTGTTATTAAGTATGCCCTTCTCTTAGTCTCTCTGAAATCACTTGCAAGTGGAGTTTAATAAAGAATATGTTTTGATATTTTTATAGTAAAGAGGGAGGAGATCAGGCTCTAGTTGATCTGCTAATGAGACTCTTCAAGGAAACCTATCCCCAGTGTTCATTCTGTTCCAAATACTTCTGCGATGGCTGACCTGCCCCTGTGCCTTGGCAGAAGGGCATTTGCTTTGCCAGCAGGCAGGGGATGAGATGCTGAAGCTGTTCTCATGTTTGTCTTGCTGATTTTGGCAATACTGCTCCTTCTGTCCTCTGCCTTCCTTCAGCAGCTGCCTCTGCTGAATGAGAAATCTCTTCCCCTGACCTGCTATGTATGCAGGGAAAATGCATTTTTTTGTTTTTATCCTATTTCTTCTGGCTTCACTGAAAATGCCTTTGCTATCTGATTGGGGAGAAGAAATGAACATGTTTTTGTGCTTGAAACATCCAAGATGAATGGTTTTCTATCCATGCTGCGGAAGTTGGTTAAATCTTGTGTATGGCTTTGAAAAACTGTTCTCTGAAACCTTGCTTGCTTGCAGGTCTGACTTAGAGCAGCAGGTGTTAACCACTGCTTTCCCTCCGACGCTGATGCCACTTTGGTTTGCTGGTTTTGGCAACTGTTTCTGCTTGCCAGCATTCCATAGGTCTCCTCAGCACATGGGGCCAAGCTGTGACTTCACAAGATGCGTAGGTGGCCGTGCAGTGTGTTGCTAAAGCTGATTTAATTTCTTCACAAATATGTCTGTGCTGGCAAGATTCAAACTGACTGTCACAGCGTCTCACAGCACCACAGCTGTATGGCACAGCTGACTTCTTATCCCCTTGCTCCTGTGAAGAAAGGGACTTTTGCTGACTAGAAAGACTTGAATTGTTGGAATCTGGAGGAGGCAAGTGGCAGATACTGGGAAATGTCTTTTCCACACTACTTGCTGCTGAAGAAACATTGTGTTTTGCTGATGTGAAACTGATTTGATTATTTTGTTTTTGTTCAGTTTTTTCTTTCATGCCTGGAGTCTCAGCAGACCATCCTTGCTGGGAATCCACAGGAAGTGGGTGGCTGAAGGTGTCTCACTACCTTATGAAAACATGTCAGTTGTGTGATGTCTGCTCTTTCAGCAGGTGGTGTTTATACAATGAGTAGCCTTACATGAAATGTGCGAGGGCAGATTGAGTGAGGAGTGGTAATGCTGATTTGACATACTTAAAAATGCTCAAGCAATTTGTTGAAGTCTTTCATGATCAGGTCTAGTGTGATACAGAATGCCAGGGGAGCCAAGGGGAGAGGAACAGATGCCAAAGTCTGGGTTACACACGCCACCCCCCCCGCAAAAAAGGGCAACATAAGCAAATGCAATAAACAAAGGACTTAATTATCTTCTGTTAACTCTGGTGCAAGTGAAGGGTGAAGTTTAAATATAGGCAAAAACCATGAATGTTTTCTCAATAAGTTTCTCATAAAACTCTGAGAATTGTGCTATTTTTTTTATTTGATGTGCCCTCACCCTCCTATTTTCAAGCCCCAGCTTGTCAAAACTAACATGCCTATTCCTATTCTGTTCTTGTAAACTCTTGACTTTGTCGTAGGTGAAATAATGGAGCAGCAGCTTTGAAATGCTTCTGCTTGCAGTCCAGGCCCTTGCAGGCAGATGCCTTCAGATCATTCAGAGCTAGAAAGATAGAAACTGGGAGCTCATTAAATGGCAAAGACCTGGCGATACCAATCCAAAGGTCACTGCTCCTGGCCAGAGAATCACGTAAGGAGGAGTTCTACGGATGTCAATATAGGAAGCACTGATGGGTGAGACTGAGGAAGGGAAAGGAGGTGAAGAAGCTGAAGGCTTGTTTTGGCATGAGAATAAATGCTAGTGAGCTGACAGAAATATACCTGTGCTGCAGCTCAAATGGTCTCTGACCAATGGAGCACGTGATTTTCAGAGAGCCTTCCCACTGACACAAAATGAAAAAAGGCATCTAACTGGCTTCAGGAGACCACTCTATGAAACTGATTTTGGTAGTGAGGGATTGGACACACGTGCTCTGCGAAATTCTTCCAAACCTGAAAGTTTACAGATACTCTGCCCTTCTAGGGCTCTTGTTTCTGGGTGGAGGGGGAGCTGTATTATGAGGGAAGCTTGTGCTGCTCCTGAATGTGCTGTGCTAGTCTGGAGAATTGTTAGAGAGCTGTATCTTCAAACAGGAATGAACTGCTACAAATACCAAATCAAGGTAGTGATCCAGCAGCACTGAATACTGACATACTGCCATCGCTGCATCATGTTGGGCTTAAAATCCATGTTAAAACCTGCTCTGGTAACGATACAGTAATTTTGCCAGAAATAAGAGTTGGAGTGTGTACTCCTGGAGTAATGTGGCTGCACTGTACAGACACTCACTGCAGGAGCTGGGTCAGTCTGGTAGTGCTGACTCAGGAAAGGCTTGGTGATAATTTTTAAGTCATGACCATATCTATCATGTGACAAAACTTTATAAATTGAGTGGCTTTTGTAGTGAATCCTTTCAGCCTTTGGCTACAGTGACAGTGGGAGAGGAGTGAAATGGCTGATTAACGCTAATCATCCAGCTGTTAAGGAAGTATATGCTCAGTTTTTCAAGTTATGCAGAAGAATTTTTAAGTGGGTTGAATCCAGTATCCAAACTTGAATGGGCATGTTTTCAGGCTAAGTGTTGGGTACAGTTGTACTGGAATACCTTATAGCAAAGGTAGGGTGGAAGATCTTTTGTCTTAATTACCTAAACAAGCTTAGGCTGGAATATGTTTTCGCAAGGCGGTGTCATGGTTTGTGGGATTAAGTCTGTAACCTGGTGCTATCCGGCTTGATTTTTTTATTCCTTAGGAACCAAACTGACCACCTCTTCTGGATTGCTAAAGTTACGGACAAGCATCCTTAGTAAATTAATAGTTGATAGTTCAGTATATAATTCTCATCATCCTGTTCCACAGAATGGGTCTGTGAATTACTATTCTCTTTTAACAAAGTTGCATGACTAGTAAGTCGACTGAAAACTCACTGCTTCCTTCCTTCAGCAGCTGTTTGTTTCATAGGTTGCAGCATAGCAGTCCCCACTGCTTAAAAAGAAATGATGTTTTGGGAGAGTCTGATGTAAGTGGGAATATGAAGGAAGTCAGCAATGTGACACTGGTTATTCAAAGGAGGTGAAATAAGAATTGCTCCAGACAAATGGCACGGGGGCATTTTGTATGTCTTGGCTTTTCCCAAACATAACGTTTGTGCTGCTTCTTATGCTCTCCCCTCTTCCCATATCTGCTCTTCTCTTCCTGTCAAGACCCTGTTAGAGTCATCCTTCAATTCCCACCCTTTATTCCTCAGGACTTCTGTAGAGTATATGCACACAAGTGATTGATAAGCCTTTAGTTGCAGAACTGCTTTTACTTCCACAACTTCCAAGAGACTGGTGTGGTTTTGGGCCAGCCCTGTTCTTGTTCAGACATCTCTTAACATGTCTGTCAGGTGTGCTTTCTTTCCTATCCTCTCTCCTGTTTTTCTTGATAGCTGTATGAGATCATCTTTTACCACCACCCCCACCACCCTTACCCCTCCTCCCAACACC
>WEZZ01025121.1:248428-273390 GCA_013400585.1 Chloropsis cyanopogon | reverse complement strand
GATTCCTCTAAATGCTCTCAGTGCTTCTTTACCATGATACATGCTCCTTGTAATGTAGTCATTAGCTCAGCACTAACCCCCTCCACATTCTCCCTTTTCTTTCCTCTCTTTTCTTCCTCTCTCCTCTGTTCCTGTTCATTTTTATTATTTCTTTTTCTCCACTGTGCTCCTCTAAATATCACTGGAACTGAGTGTCCATGACAACCTTTGGCTCTCCGTGTGTACACTGGGCTTCTGCCTTGTATGCCTCTGCTGTAAAATCCAGATTCTTAGAGGGGATATCTATAAAGTTGACTATCTGAAGAACAGTCTGTGCTTGCTTTTGTTTTTCTGGAAGTTAATTTTTTTGCTTAAGTAGCCACTGTTTTGTGAGCTCAGCAGATGCTCAGATGCTTTTTGCTCCCACCACAGTAGCACTTTACACTGCTTTCCATCTGCTGGCATATCACCTCTGCTGGCCTTTGTTAGTGATGCTGAACAGACCCTAAGTATTGCTTTAAGATCCTGTCAGAACCTCCTAGGACAAACAACCCTGGTTTTTACCTGCTTTTACTCCAAATCTCACCCAACATCACATGCAAACCTTTCCTTTCTTTAGATGTTCCTTCAGAATTTAACCAGACTGTCAAGGTGAGCCATGGCACTGTTCCTTCTCCAGGTTCCTCTGTTCATACTGAAGCAACTTGCTGTCAATTCTCTGCAGATTGGACTGGAAGGATGTCTGATGTTTAGAACAGAATCTGGGTTATAGCCCTGTGTTTAGGAACTTGGGGTTACATTCACAAGAGGTAAATCCACAGGTCAGCTTCTCTTTTGCACTGCAGGGCAATGAGCAGCCATACAGACAGCAGGCATCTTTTGGAGCAAGTTGTTGGCTGGTAACAATAGGAGCAGCACATCCTGCAGTCAGCAATCTGACTTTAAAGGCCTTTTCTATGCAGATATACTCACTCAGAGTTTATCACCCCTCTGATGTTGGCCACATGGCCTAGCTTCAGGGAGTGCTCTGCAGAGCTTATCATCTGTTCTCCAGCACATATGTGCATGTATGTCTTTGTTCCAGAAGGAGCTTGATGAGGGCAGAGGTTCTTCACCGTCCCTTTGATCCTGGGGCTGCTCAGGATTTGGTAGACAAATTTCAAGGATTTATTCCAAAGCCAGGACAGATGAACAGTCAGTTACTAGTTTGCTATCTCTGTGTTTTTTGTCAATAGTCCTTCAAGTGTTTCCCTTATCTCCAAAGCAGAAGTCATGACTTTACTTCCTGCCTGCGTTCCTCAGTAGCTGCTTCAGAGGTGGTGTCTGTATAGTCAGGTGATAACATGTATAAGATTGCTGATTACTGCTATAAAGGCATCCAGAAATAGCTGATACAGAGCTATCATATGTATTTGACTTTATTTAACAGGCCTCTCTTGACTTGAAAAGAATCCTTTCCAAAGCAAAGTCTGCAAATCAAACTTGGAGCAGGCAAGGCTTAATCTTTTGAGCTAAGACAACACAGGAAACATTTATCTCTAAGGACCGATGTTTTCAACGTGTGATGTAACTTACTGATCCTGGATTGGTAGTCTTCTACTACAAACTTGCAGATAAACTGTATTAAATAATTCTGTACTCCCAGAAAATGTATGTGATTTTTTTTAATTTGTCATCCTGGGGATTTCTTAGGAAGGGAGCAAGAGGACAATGAAGTAAAAACTTTTTAATTATGGTAGAAATTCTAGGAGAGAGCTGGATGAATTGACTTGGCCTGGAAACATCTCATTGTTTAGCTAGGAGGATGCAGAAGAAACAGCTATGCACTTGATATCCCACCATCAAGAAAAGGTTAAAGTAAGAAACAGCTATGCACTTGATATCCCACCATCAAGAAAAGGTTAAAGTAAGAATCATCTTGTTAATACTGGTTTGTGAAACTGCCGGCAGCATTACTCCTACTTCATTAACCTGATGAATCCCAAACTTCTAGTTTCCCATGGGTAGAGACTAAAAGCCATAGCTGGTTATCTGCAGGAACTAGCAGTGACTTCCTCCTGATGGCTCGGAGGCTGTCAGGGAGGAAAGGCTCTTACTTGGCCACAAAACCCACTGTCCTGGGAAAGTGGAGAAAGATACAGCAGTGGGTTTGACTTTTCGTAAATAGTTGATAGTTCAGTATATAATTCTCATCATCCTCAGCAGCCTGAGAAGATAGGAGCAGGGACCAATTGCAGTAACCACAAAAGCTAGATGGAAGTGTAGGCAAGAAGTCAACCCAGATTCAAGCTTGAGTACAATGGGTATTTAAAATTCTCAGTCTGAGACCTAAACTTGTAGCCTTGAACCATGGAGGCATGCTGGAATTGCTCATGGATTGAATCTGTCCTTTCTGCAAAACTACCAACAGGCTGGATGTGGTCCTCATTACTCACATGTGTGTTCATAGCCCTTCTTCAGAACTTAACAGTGTCAATACTTCTTTCCTACTGCCTCTCAAATGTGTTTTCTATATTGCTTTTCTACTTTTCATGGTGTAAACAGAAAAACTTTCACACTGAAAGTCTCTCTGTGACTGAAATGGAATGTAACACTGAAATGGAATAACACAAGCCTTCCCTTCTCTTGGGTTGCCTCTTCACAAGCAGAATTGCCAATAAAGTTCAGTTGAGGCAAAGTTGCTTTTTGGGTTGAATCCAGATTGTCTTCAGGCCTGTTCTGTCTAAACTTGGAAACTGTGGAACGTTCAATACAGTGTGGCTGTGTTCCAGACAACAGTGGGCCAAAGCAAATCAAAATGTGTGATTGAAAATTGTGAAATGCTTGTTCATATGTATATATGAGCATAATTTTCATATATATATATATATATATGAAAGACATCACATTCTTTTTACAGGAAAATGTTGAAGATTGTTTACAAACCAGTGCTTTCTCTTCTTGCATTTTCTCTTCCACAAGCTTCAATGATCTCCGTATTGTGTTTAGAATTTGAAGACTCAGTGTACCAAAAATGTGGATCCAGTCCCTGGCCTGAAAGAAGTCTGTCAGGAGAGACTAGACAGAGTTGCTGCATGAGCAGAGTGCAGCAGGCCAAATTATTTGCTTCTCCAAGCAGTTCATCTGTCAATGGCCCTCTTTTTTATTGGTGTGGTGGTTGGGTTTTTGTCTCCTCAAGCTTTCTGTTGTGTAGAGCCAGCTGCTAGAGTGTTGCCTGTATTAGTACAACCAGCAGTAATCAAAAGCAGTTTGCTTATCAGCCAGGAGCATCCTGGACGGCCTAGTCTCTTGTCAGGATGAAAGAGCTGAGGGTGGAGTTTAGCTAGCAAAGATCAGGTTTGTCCATGGAAGCTGGCAGCACTGGAGGTTTCAGACTGGCCTGTTGGGTGGGTTTGGCAGAGCTGCACTATTGGTACGAACCAGCCACCCATGGATAGGCAGAAATGAGATCTGTCTGTGTGTTACAGCTCAGTAATGAGCCAGCTTGTTCTGAGCCTCACTGCCCTTACTCAGGAGAGATGTGGTGATATCCTGAGCAGATGGGTTCTTTCCCAACACTGGGCAGGAATCTGGCTTTTATTTGGATTGGGAACTTTCAGACCCACAGGGTGTCTATTTCCCCTCTCCCCATTTTGTATCGATTAATTAAGAGTAGGACAGAGCTGTGCTCAGCCCTGGCTGGAGCAGGCGGCATCCATTTGTGCATGCTGCAGGATGTTGGGTATGTTCTCCTTGCAGTGGCAGTCCCAGCTTTGCCAGCTTTATTTGACTCTCACACTTGGATACCAGTGACTCTCTGCCTGCATTTTGTGCTCACATTCGTGTTTCAAGTCTAAGGTACCTTTTAGTGAGCCAACTCCAGCTAACAGCTCATGGCTTAACTTTTAAGGGACCTGTAAAAGTAATGCAGCATCTAAAACATAAAACATCACACAGTCAAGCCTGTCCTAAAATGAAATGACAGATCTTAGCTTTTGGAAGCTGAAGTCTGTGCATGCCTGGCAGCTCAGTGTCAGAATCCATGTGGCAGTCTGAGCCCTGACAATGACATTTGGGAGCGCAATACCATGACACAGAGTACACCTTCTTTTGCATGGTTGTCCTCTGAGAGGACAGGGCCACGTCTCTCCTCTGGTATCACTTCCTACCCTAACAAGCATTGAGCAATGTTTTTCTGCATGTCCCATTCCTCTCATGTTAGTAGCTGGTCACCCTTCTGCAATGATTCTTCATCCACCAACTTCAGGTTGGTCTTCTAGATAAACATCTGTGCTAATGACACACAAATTGCTGTGGTGTTTCAGGTATTAGCTTGTAATTGGAAGTCCTTTCCCCAGTAAATTTTCAAGTCTAACAGTAAACAGGAATTCCTCCACTTTCTGCACTCCGCTGACAGCATGACTTCTTCTGATGACAATTATTTGAAGGATGTGATCTGGCATTTTTTTTTCTATTAGAGGTACCAATAGGTTATAATACAGTCTGTAAATTTTAGAGATAGAAGCTGTGTTGCTGGCAGAGAGACACAGCAGAGGGGACAGAGCAACAGGCTTGATCTTGTGTAAACTCCTAGACACAAAATAATTTCTCCCTCATTCTGAGTCGACCTCCACAGTGTAAGAAGTCTGAATGTTCTTGCTGTGCTTGGCTGCCTTACCTTGCCCCTAGGCTGCAAGGCTTGATACAGAAGTTGAATTTGGAAGCAGTTTTGTCAGGTGGTGGTGCCGGCTGCTGCTGAACTGATGAAAACTGGCAGTAGGCAGCAGAGCTGGCAAAGCCCCCTGTGAGAGGAATTGTGGTTCAGAGTTTCAGCCAGTTTCAGTGACAGCTTAGTCATCTAAAGGGAACTTGCTGTGCAAACATTCTGCCTAAACCAAGTTCTCAAGCTTTGCAAGTTACCGCAATTGTAAATGCACTATCAAGATGGTCACTTTTATTTGTTTACCTCGGTTGTAATGGGAATGATTTCTTGAAATGGGTGTAGTGAGAACACTATGATAGAAAGGCAGACTTTCTCTTGAAGAGTCTGCAAATAGTTATGGTTGGTGATAAGTGTGTGCTGACAATTAATATCTGCACGAGCAATTATTTCAGCCTGCAATAACTGCAAATGCCAGTTAGGGACACTTTGAGTGTGGTGCTGCCCTGTGGGCTGACACCTCAAAAATGGAAATCTGAAAGTGAATTTCAGAAAACTGTTTCCCCATAAGAAAAAATGAACGTGGGTCTTGTAAGGCTGCCTTCCTTGAGTTTGCTTAGACACACTGTCTGTTGGCTTAGAAAATAAGGATGTTTGAAGTGCCCTCACAAGTGGGCAGCAGAAACTTAGTATTTTATTAAAAGAAAATGAGGCTGCTGCAAGACTTTATTTTGTGAGTTTGGGGTTACAGTGTTAAAAGCCTATGACAACTTTGTTTCTGCTTGTTAACCTGTTGGCAGCTGATAGGGCATAGAGGATACACAGTGAAGGAGAAAAAACCTGGGGATTTAAGCATTTTGGTCAAACTGTTGTGCCTTACTTGAAGTCTTACTTAAGGCATCTATAAATTCCAGAGAGGAATAGGGTAGAGTTTGTATTCACGGTTACTTTCTTCCATTTGTGGCCTTAAGGAAAGCATCCTCGAGACTTGTAATAATACACACAAATAAAAAGGCTTGAAAGGATGTGTATGTAGTCTATTGTCAGACAGTTTTAAAATTTCTTAGGGAAGGGCAAAGGTGACAAGATACATCTCCTGATTTCTGAATCAATGCAGTGGAAGGAGTTTGCATCCTCATTTTTTGCAGACCATTTTGAAAACATGAAATTGTTGCATGTGATACTTGCTCATACAAGTGTCCAGCTTTTTATAAAGCATTTCTGGTAAAGAAGGCAATTTGCATGCTTTGGAAAGAAAAAATCCTCTGAGGGTAATAGATCTGTTAGAAGTAGACAAAAACCAGCTTAAGGGTCTTGCTTCGTTAATACACTTTCTCTCAGTGGCTGCTTAGTGGTATTCTCACAGCTTCCTAGCCAGCCTTTGGTGTGACATTCATCCTAACTCTACCATGCCATAAACTTGGCTCTGTGCTGCTCCCTCACTGTCTGCTTCAAAGGTGCAGTCGATGCATCTCCATTAGCCCTTTTTGAAAGTAAACTTTTAGCTCAAGATGTGAATAAGTCATATGCAGAGTGTATTTGCCATGAAGTAAGAAAGACTTCCTTAAGTGCACTGCTGAGTGTCTTTAGCACTGCTCATCAGTTAGCAGGGCTGTAAATTGCTAAGAGCTTATTGAGTAAACTGATGTGTTGAGAGCCCTTAATTCCTCAGTTTATTCTTAGCCTTAGCTAGTAAATAGGTGCCACCTTGTACAGTATTAACCATCTCATTTGACACATAAGCAGTCCTCTTAATCATTCAGTGCCTTGTTTATTGAGATCTCCCTCAAAACTCAGTTTGATCAGTACAAAGTGGGTTGGAGTGGGGGCTTTGTTTGTTTTTTCCTAACTAGCTTGGTCACACCTTGCAAGTTCTTGATGATGGTCAACTGTAGCTGCTGAAATGCCTAAACCTTCCTCAGGCTGTCAAAATCAATCAGGTTGACATCTCCCTGCCTCACTCCTGTCTGTGCTGAGCTGCTGTGGTTGCTGTGCTGTGGGTGCCCTCTGCCACCACACCTGGCTCCTGTTTGTGAAGGCTTCCTTCTGCTTCCCAGAGATAGGACAAGGTAGCAGCCGCTCTGACCTTCCGCATTTCCAGTGTCCAAACCTCCCACTCTGCCAAAGGCTTTGCAGAGATCAGGCAAGGACAATATGGTATTCAAAAGAATTCACCACTTGGTGTGATTCTAATATCTAGTATTCTTCAGTGATTGGGAAAACTTTTGAAAATCTCTAATTTTCAGACATATTAAATAGTAAATTACTTCTAAATTGGAAGTTTTATGACCTGTGAATTGGAGATTCGCTGTTGGCCACACTTAACTAAAAGTACTGAGACACGAGCTTGTTTAGGCTGGTAAACATAGCTGCTGCCTCACCAACTGGTGACATTATTTCCTTCTGGATATTCCCTGTTGGCCTGCAAGTCACTGCCAAGGTATATAGAGTGACTCATTCCTTGTAGTGCTTCCAAGATGGAAATTCTAAAGTCTAAGCTTGGAGGTGACAATAGTAATAGTTTTTACTTGTTAGGCTAGGGGTGAGCCCAGAGGGGACACATCCAAATGCAGTAACTCCCCAGCTAGCAACTACCTTTGCTTAGCGATTGGATTTTTGTGAGGCTGGCTTTCTGTTTGGGAAATTTGCTCCGTCAGGCTTGTAGTTTTAGGGAGGATTTTATGTTGCTCTCTGGCAGAAAGCTCCCATTGTGAAGGAGCTTGGGCTGACGCTGCATAACGTGAGGAGTCTCCCACGCAGCATCCTCCCACAGCCTGCCAGCCCGAGAGCGCAGCCCTGGTGCTCTGAGGAGCGCGGGGAGAGCGCTGGGAGCTATTGGCTAACGTGATTATGAAGTTAGGAATCTCCTCCTCACTTCCTGTGGGCTGTGTAACACAAGAGCAAGACTTTTTAATTAACACAACAATCTGAAGCAAGCAAAAGAGCAGAGCTCAGCTAAAACAGTTTTCCCAGCTGTTTGGGCAAGCAGATGATGTGAAATCTGGCATGTTAACTTTACATTGGCCTTTGACTGATCTGACATGAGAGGCATAAAACCAAACAGGACAGTGGTGCTTTCCCAGAAGAAATATGTGTTACAAATGAGATTCTCCCATTGACTGGCTTTTTGATCTCTATGATGCCTAACTGGTCTTGAATGCCTTGCCACTCTTTCACTATACTTTAGGTAGTCAGGATTTTCCAGATTTTTTTTTTCCATGGACAAGCAGGTAATTCATAGCCACAGCCCTTTTATTTCTTAAACTTTCAGTACTGTATCTGTGTATTAAAAAGTGGAGACTAAGAGTTCAAATGGATTCCTTTCAACTAACATATCATTTGATTTGCCATGGTCAAAGGCCTGACTTGTGTGAAATGAGCTGATACAGACAACGGCAAGACAAGCTGTCTTGTGTAAGTTTTAGCATGGTGATGTGGTTGTTAAATTGCATCCACGCAGAAGGAAAAGCTGGAGCTGAGCAGATAAATACAATCTGCCTGGGTAAGGAAAAGAAGCCCAGAAAAAATTTAATTTTTCTTCTCTGTTTTATTTTATTTTTTTCTCACTGCAGCTCCCTGAATTAATGTGGCATTAGCTGCTAAGCTAAGGACGGGTGTCGTTAACTTTGGAACTTGTTTAACCTGTCTCTTTGATGCTCTCTATCTGTCCTTCAGCTTGGGAGGAAGCTCTGGGATCTTCCCGGTTTCTGCAGGAGGTGCTCTGCACTGATGCTTGTACAGAACAAAAAGGTGCTGCACTTTGGTTCTTGGCCACCTTAAAACATGTCCATAACACTTACCATAAGCACAAAGAAAACTTCCTTAACCCTGAGTTGCTGGTTCTTAATGTTGATCTCCACACTGCAGCTGCAAAACTTTGTCAAGCTGGTAGACTGTAAATAAGATGCTCCATTAGCTAGTGTGCTAATGAGACACGTTAAAATATGGCACAACTTAGTGCTGAGTTTGTATCCCTCCCCAAGAGCACCTTAGCAAGAAAGCATTTTAATCACAACAACCTCTGAGCTATTGTTTTGTTTTATATAGCTATTTGTCTTCACTTTTCATGTCCTTGGAATGTTTTTTTTCTGAAGATGAACACATCATTGAATAAATATTCTAGTCTTGGTCACCATTTGGCTCCTGTTGTGGGAATTTAGTATGCATTTAGTAATACTGCCTGATCTTATTATTAAAGATCTTGCCAATTCCTGATGCTGTCTAGCAATTTAAGTGAAGTGAGGAAAGACAGAAGAGGGGCACTGGGCTTTTGCCTGAGGAAAGCAGAAGGTGTTTTTAATTCCTTCTTGTTCCACATGGGAGGTGAAGATGTGATCTGGCTGCTCACAGTAGAGCCCCTGAGGGACTGAAGGTGGAGAAAGGTCTCAGAAGCTGACACAAGAAGTGGTGAGCCAAGGTTACTGGTAGCAGTTCACTGTCTCTGGGCTGGGACACAGCTTGTGTCGAAGCTTGTCAGCTTAACAAGCACTTGCCTTTTGTATGGAGAGGATGCTTCTGTTGAAAGCATTCTTGGAAACAAACTATGCAGTGTAATGAAAGTAAGTCCTAACATACCTCATCTGTTCTTTCCTGCCTTTGAACCCTGTAAATCCCTCCTCTTTCCTTTAAAGCTGCTGGGCTTTGCGTAAGCTCTGATGTATTCTCCAGGTTTTTAGTTTAACCATTTTAATGGCACCTTAGTCTCCCATGGACAGTAAACTTTTATTTTTAGCACTTCAGGATTCACAGATGAAAAGGACTTTATGTAATTAGTTCTCTTGTGTGGGATGCTTTTCTTTAAGGTGTCTTTTCTGAAACTTGAAAGGGTAGTAAATCAGGAGGAGCAATTCCACACTAAGGAGTTGCACAGCAGTAGTCTGGCCACAATTTCCCAGCTACAGTAAAATTTGTGCACTTAGAGCAGGGATCAGGCTGTGAAGGCTGTATGTCCTGTCAGGTAGCTGTCTGTCCCTACACCCCAACAATCAACAGGCAAATGTGGTGATGACTCAGTGTTATCATCTCTTGAGCAACAGGAAAACTGAGATCATTAAGGGAATTCCCAGTGGCATGAATACTGGGTGTACCCGTGGCATTGGGAACCTCCGTTCATTGTGGCAGGAGATTGTTGGCAACAGAGATGAGGGCTGAACTTGAGCAGTGTCTGTGTTTAGCATCTCTGGAGCAGCTGTGCCCGTGGAACCATGAGGAAAAGTGCCATTACTTGCTGCTACTGGCAGAGTTATGCTTTCATTTAAAAAAACTTGTTTGGGTAGAAGCTGTAAGTCTGTATTTCTGTGTTTGGTGTAACTTTGCTGGTGAAATACATGGAGTAACAGGTGCTCCCAGGAGACATGTCAATGCTCACATCTGCCAACACTGATACTCATTAAGGAGGGTAAATGGTTGCATGAGGCCTGGACTATATTTAGTAAATAAAGGAAAGTTTTCTTAACATTTGAGCCAGTAAATGTCAGCTTCACTTGCCATGTGTCATGTTTTGTTCTGATATCGTGGAACCTGATCTAATTCTTTAATTTCTGAATAATCGCTTCCTGTCTGCCACTCCCTTGTTTGTATCATGTGCTCATAGGAAGAAGCACTTTTTTAAAGGAAAAAGTGCACCAGCCACGAGTGTACCACACTCACATAATGATGGAGCATCTCAAAAGTGGGAAGAAAGAAGCCAGGTTTTAAGGAGTGTAAATATAGGTGGAGTACTTGTGATTTTTTTTCTCCTTTTTGTTTTTTCAGTGTTGCAGATCAGTGCTTAATGTTCTAGGAAAAGAGAAACTTCACAGTCCAGTTAGTGGTCATTTGGGGGATAAGCCCTTCAAGTATGCAGGTGCTGTGAGTGTCAGCAGATCTTGGGGAGTCTCCTCAGGTGCAAAGTTTGCCCAAGCAGCAGCCTTTAATTACTGTGTGTACCTAATTGGGTATGGAGCTGGAGCCAGTGATGGAGAAAGGAATACAGCATTATAAAAATGTTACAGAAATCACTTAGCCAGTAACTCTACACAGTTGATCCTTCTGCCTGAATCACCATGATCCTTTAAGCTGGTTCTGCAGTTTTTACTGACAGAATTGGGGATGAGAATTAAGGGCCTCTCGCTTTCTGATGATGACCAGGAAAGGTTTTTGCTAATCTAACATTAAAAGAAACAAGTTGATTTTGTTTTAAGCAGTGGTTCTTGTACGTTAGGCAAGGCTTCATTTCTGTTTTGAGGAAGAGGGATGGGGACATAGCTATAACCTTCTTGCTTCAATGGTGTTAAGGCAGCAAAGGAAACGGGGAGGTGACATGCTGCTGAAGCCCAGGTAAGGGCCACCATACGGCAGGGGTTATGGGAGCCACATAGTAATGTGCCATATAATGTGTACAGGGATTATGATAAATATCACACTGAGAGCCTGTGAGATCAAGTTTTTTTTTTCTTTAAATATCTACTGTTGTACTGGGGGGGAAAAAAAAGATGTATTGTGGAGCCTCTCCCTTCACCAAGATGGCCAGCATGTCCTTGGCTCCGTAGGGAGGCTGTACATGGGACAAAGACTGGCAGCCCTCCTCGGATTGACTTTTTTTTTCATCCCTTCCTTAGCTTGTGGGCAGGGGCTCAGGCTACACCAGTAGCAGTGTTCAGTGGGGGCAGATGTGCACTGGGGATGGGCTTGGCATTTGGTTTCCCAAGTGGGGAGTTCTTGCCAGCCTCTCTCTGTATAGCAGATCGGCTCTGCACTGCCTGGCGCACGGCTGGGCCTCTGCAGGAGCGACTGAGCTCCAGAGAAAAGTCTCCTTTGCTTCTGCCCTCACGATCATTCAGGAAAATTCTGACTTTGCTCTCTGCAGGCAGCTTTTACTGCTTTGCAACCTGTTCTCAGGAAAGAGGGCTTCCTGCCTTTTGCTTTGTTTATGACCGGGAAGAAGATAGTTTCTATTTGTGAGGTGAGCAGCCATGTCCTCTGGAGGCTGAAGAGTGCCGGCAACTTGGGGAAGTGTTACAGATGCAGTTTGAATTGTAATATACTGGGCTCTTGACCTTGCTTCTCCTCTCTCTGCATTAGAAAATGCAACATTAAATATATTTATACAGTAGATGCAGCTTTTCTGCTTTTTTTGCACCAGCAGCACTTTGAAGTTGTTCCTCCCTTGTCCCCTATCACCTGGGGAGCCCACGATTTTCCTTCACTTGCTGATGCTCCTTTTCAGTGCCGTGATCTCGGGTTGCGCTGGCTGGGCTCCTCGGCGTGGATGATGGCTGGCTCAGACCTGCTTCTGCCAGGGCTCCCTGCCGCTCCTCCTCCTCCTCCTGCCCGCGGGCTTGCTCCTGCCTGCCCCGGCCTGCTCCAGCCTGGGCAACGGGGGGCTGGAAAACGTGTCTCTGCAGGGGCACTGCCGCCTGTTCCTGTCCCGCCAGAACACAGGAGATAAGCTGGCTGGGATTCCCACAGTCCCAGCAGCCAGGAGGGCTTCCCGGTGCATCCGGGAGGCCGCAGGTGGACGCAGGAGCCTGCCGGTGCCGTAGGGCCCGGGGCATCCGGGGCAGCGGCTGCGTGGGGCTGATGAGAGGCTGCAGCTGTCGGGGCTGGCCACGACCGCTGTTTATCTTGTGACTAACCTGACTCCAGCCAGCAAAGATTGGGAGACTCCCAGAGGTCGTGACTTGAAAGACAAGTGTTGTAATTAATTTCTTATGCCACGCTTGTTTTGAAGCCTTTTTAATTCCATGATAAGAGGCAGAATCTGGACTTCATTTACAATCCGCTGGGATGGAGGCAGGAACCAGAAAAGTGCTTTGTGAAGCACTGCAAATGTTTTTCTCTCTCTCCCCCTCTTTGCAGGATGTATGTGGCATTATCACACCACAACAGTGAAGCTATAAAAACATTGCTGTGTCCTTTTTTTTTTGAAGAGAGAAAACACAACCTTAGAAAATGGTTTGACTGCATAATACCACATCTTTCTCTGAGAAAGTCTGGCAGCAACTTCAGAACACTCCAGGATAAAGAGTGTGGAAGAGATAGCCATTGATTTCTTTGAGACTTACATTTTCATTAAATACAAACTTCTCCACAGTTCGATGATTCTTTTAAAAATTATTTTTACTGGGAATTTAGAAGAATAAGTGAAAAGGCACTTCCTAGTTTACCTGTCTGAACTAGCTTGGGATGAATAAAGTGTTACTCAGCAAAAGAATGCGTGAGAAAGAATTACTTCAGAACAGAAAACAGTCTTTCTAGTAGTATCCTCGTTTGTCACAGATTCAATGTTTGTAGCATTTCAATGTCTCTATTGCCACCTTTGAATAAGTGCTCCCAGTTCTGGGATATCTTTTCCTTCCAAGAAGAAAAACTGCTTGCATGCTACAGAAACATAATTAGCAGTTAGCTGAGCACAGGGTAATAAAAAAATCTTGATCGCTATCAGTTTTGCTTTTAGCTATGGAGGGAGGATCACCCTAGACTGGAGAGGAGGAGAGCACCTGGCAGAGAAGGCCTGCCTAAGTGGCAGACAGTAGCCTCACTGGATTCGGGTGCCCTCGGGTGAGCCACAAGCTGTGTTAGCTGGGTCCTGCCTTCCTGGCATGGCTCACCTCTGTTGGCTGTTGAAATGATCTTTGATGCTGATCAAGTTACCTCTGAACAGAGGAAAAGACTATGTTTTAATATTTTCATCTGTAGGATGATGGTTCTGATCAGGTTCAGTATTGCAGCCCTTAGAAATAATTTCCTTTTACCTATGGCTGTGTAAATAGTCTCATCATGCAAATACACCACCTTTATTTTGTGCTGCCTGATGTTGTGTGCTGCCTTTTCAAGTTACATTTGAAGTTTCTCATGAGACTAGTATGAGACAAAAATTTTGTTTCTTTTCAGAGGTATAAAATTCATATTCTGAATTCATGTGATCCTGAGGTGAATGTTTTTTATTACTTGTGGTTTTTCCAAATATTGCAGCTATGAAAAATAGAGTTATATTCCCCTGACTTTGCTCTTTGGGTCAATCTGTAAACATTTCGTGCCTTCCATACTTCAAACTTGTGCAAGAAGTAATATTTTCTACTACCAATTGGGAAACTGTTATATCCAATATTCACTTGATAAAATTCACTGCTTTTTGTGTCGTTAATGAGATTTTTATTGTATCTGCACTGGCTAATAAGAGTTATTGCAGTTTCGTCTCTCGTTTTGTTTTGCGTAACCCATACGCATTTTCTGTTGGAAAGTGATTCCTTTAGTGCCTGTTTGAGGGAGCAAATGGTGCTCCCCAATTGCCTGATCTGAATGAATAGGATGGTGTTTGCAGGTGAAAAATTGAGTGGTTGAAGTAGAATAATTAAAGGTTGCTTTTAAATAACTTCAGATCATAAAGTTCACAATGATAACTTGCTGAATAGATTGTATGAGGATTAGGGATTCATTTTGAGGGTGAATTTTTTTGTCCCCCGCGAACATGTTTGAATAGGATTGATAGCCCTCCCATTTTGGTACCATCAGCTGAGTGAACACAGTTGTTGATGGTTGCTGGGAGTTGTTGGATGCATGGTGATAGCTTCTTTTGGCAGGCCAGCAGGAGAGCTGTTTGCAGGTGGTGCTGTTGCCCCGTGCATGCATCACCGATCCAGTACTGCTGCTGGGTGTCCTCACTGCTGCCTGTCCTGGGAAGCCAGCTCACCATCAAAACCTCCTGGGCAGCATCTGTGACCTGGGATGAACATAATAATGATTGATATCTGAGAAGTGCAGCAGAAACATGACTCTTCCCAACTTCCGACTGACCTCTCTGGCAGGAAATGGGAAAAATTACCTAATACTTCAAAAAAACCCAGCAATGAAGCCAAAGCTCAAACCCCACAATTTTCTAGTGCTGCAATAACGTAATCTTGGCATAATGTGGTTTGTGGAAAGCAGGAAGGGGAGAAAAGCTGTTGTTTCTGGCATGTTTTAGGATAGAAGAGAAGTCACATATCAAACTTAGAGGAAGAAAACCCTGAAAATGCTAGTAATCACTATCTGCACTTCCACTGTAAAATTTGGAGTCCTGTAGTTGGCTTATGGGACAGTTTGGAGAGCTGGGTTTTGATATTTCTGAGGACAAGGATAACTTTGGGAGGCACCTGAGTGCCTGGGTGCTTACTTCTATTTGGTAGCACCCGTCTCTTCCAAGGGCTTCACTTCTTTCATGGGTTGAACTTGCAGGTCGTGGTTCTGCTCCATTGAAGCAGGGCTGGGAGTCAAACACGAGGGCCTCCGGCTGGGAAAGGAAGAGATTCAGCAAGAGAACAGTGGCCTCTGATGACAAGCAGTGAGAAGTGCAGGAGGCCACACCAGCAGCACAGGCTAAAGTCCCAAGGAATTGATTGTCTCCATCCTCAAGGCAACCAGTTTAAGAATGTTTTTTTATATGTCTGACACTGTAAAGAGACTGAGATTAATGCAATTATAGTTTTGACTGCTGTAACATGCTAAACCAAAGAACAAAATAACATTTACCTTCTTGGAAGAACGTAGGATATTACAAGTTTATAAACATGTTGGAAGTAGAGATACATTTGTTTTATACATACATCTGTGTTAAGTTTTAATCCTAACCTACTAATTAACACTTCCTTAGTAGGAAGGCAAATTGATCTCTCTTGTACTGACTGAATCACTGGAGAGAGAAGGTGTCCTTTTGCAAAAATTCAGTTTATTAGGCATAGCTCCTGCTTCAAAAGTCCTGTTGAGTGTTAATGATAAAATATAACACTTAGGTAGTCTTCTAAATGTTGATGAAATCGTGTCCAGTTTCTTCTGATACAGTCATATGAGGGGAGAGAGATGAGTGAGTATCTGTATGTGGGTCTGTGCATGTGTGGGATACATTACTTGATTTTTGACAGAACAGCAGCTACAACTACTTTACCTACAGTGTGGTTTTTTTTGTTTGGTTCACCCAGAGGTTGCTGGCAGCAGTTTGGCTGGATTTTCTTTTTAATATTCCTGTAACACATACAATGCAATGTCAGCATTCAGATAACCTTCTTTTTCCCGCCATTAAATAGTCCTTGATGAGCAGTATTGGCACTGGTCCTCTCCCCAAGTCATAGTTCATTTTGTATCTGTTTCCTCTTAAATCCCTTTGCATGCAGTCAGCCTTACAGGTCATAAATGAGAGACTTGTCAGCTTATTTGCTGTCTGATTGCTTTCACAAATGCTTCTGGTGTTGATCTTTCTGAGAAAGTAGAAAGTGATTGCAGTTTCTGTCAAACATGGACAGTGTTTTGTAGCCGGGACACAGAAAGGTAGAAGGGTTAAACGTGACACGTTCCCTTGAAGTGGCTTTATGACTGCTGCTAATTTGAATGCTCAGTAATAGAGATCTGTTGGATGGAGGGGTTACCCTTCACTATTAATGACTCATTGGCCTCCTTCCCAAGCTGCCTGAAGTGCCGCTCTCCCTAGTGGAAGTAATTTTGTCTTTGAAGTACTTTCCAGGGCTGTCAACTAATGTTCCACAGTTCCCAGAGGAAATAATAAGCCATGAGTGCATGTACACTGAAAATGTAGAGTCTGAAACGAACTGTTCCTATAGGAGCCTGGCAGTCTGCTTCTCTGTGGAATTCAGCTTGTTTATACAATCTTATCTGGCTAAGCTTTGGTATTTTATCTGGCAGGCAGTTCCTATGAAAAGCAGCTGTCCAAGCAGTGGGAGTGGTGCTCCTGGTGGTTTTTTCAGAAGGTCTATAATTTCTTGTTTCACGTAAATTACAGAAATACAATACTCTCTTGGCTACAACCAAATGCTCTAAGCAGTTTTCTTAGCCTTATAAATAGCCCTTTAGTATGCTCTGCTGTTATGTCCTGTGTGACTTAACCATAGGATTTGTGATGCCCACTAGGAAAGTGTAAGGTGTTCTGTAAAGCCACAGGCTGACTACAGAATTGTTAGAAGAGCACCTCAAAGTTATAGATTTTACAGGTATGTTTGTAACCACCACCATCACCATTGTCAAGAAAGTGAGCAGAGTCTCCATCTCTGCATGAAGAGATCTGTACCTGTATCTTCCCTAACAGAAAGGTCCCTATGGGTTAGTAGGTAGTGACAACGCTATTAAAAAAAACCCAAAAACCAAAAATACCCCACCAACCAAACACATAGTAACAGAAAAGACTCAGCCAAAATACTTCAGATTTCGTGTAACTCATTAATAGAGAAAATCTTTCTTCAAATGTACTGAAAGCTGAAGCTTTTGGGGAAAGGAGCAGCTATTCAGTGCCGACAGAGGAGTTTGAGGTGTTTTTTGTGTAGCTTTGGGTTGCAGATTCAAGTAAGAGAGATTTGAAAAGGTCAGGAGTTCTTCTCCAACTGTGGTAAATTATGTTTCCTCATCTCTTTTTACAGGAACAGTATTTTCAGTCAAAAGGAAATTATGGGCACAAGTAAAATTCAGTCCAAGTCTGTTAAAGTTTAGACTTTAACAGATAGTCTGTTATCTATCACAGATAGACAGATATGTTAATATCTATCTATCCAGGATATCCATCCAGGATTATCCATCCAGTTCGTAGTACATCTTATCTGAAAGCACTGCATCTTGTAGATTAAAATGATCCATATAATCTGGCATATTCCAAGAAATGAGGGACATGCTCAAGACCTACAAGACTAACTCTCTCTCTGTCACTGTATGTAAGGAACATTTAACTCTGGCCTCTTTTGAGACATAAGAAAATATGTAAGATCCAGTGCTTTAAGCATTGCTCAGATGTGCCATTTGATGCCACTTCTCATGCTAATATGCATGCAGAGTTCTAGAGACCCCTTTTGTTCTGCAAAAGAGGAATTTGATACAGCAACAAATGAAAAATGAGCTCTGTCTGGTTCCATATGGTACATTCTGGTCTTGCCTGATACCTGGCATCAAGCACAGTCCATTTCTGTAGCTGAAGTGGCATTCCTGCTTGCAATCCTGTATGGTGAGAAACTCAAGACCTGACAAGTTGCTGACCTTCATTAAAAGTGTGTCATCATAAATTATGCACTGATAGAGTTTCCATTTCAGCCTGACACATGCCACCTGAGCAGTTTCGTACTGGGAAGGGGTACCAGTACCCCTTTGTGACCACTCCATATTTTGATAAAAGTGAATGATGTTGGCTAACTTATCCCAGTTCCCTTGTGAAGAAGGAAATTTTATTTTCATTGTGGAAGGGATTGATGACTTTCTGCTCCCACAGCAACAGCTAATGATGTTAAATTTCAGTTGACATACTTTGCTTTATTCCTGCAGCAAGAGTAGTGGTTCTAAATAACATTGAGGGTGTAGCTGTTTTGTTCTACAGGATTTTGTTTTGCTTTACTATTTTTTTTTATTTTAAGGTGATGTCTCAAGTGAATGTAACCTCTAGAGAGCAGATTATCTTGAATTCAAGTAATAATCCCTGTATTGTCAAAGATATTCTGAACTTCAATTTTTTTTCTAGAAAATAAAGTTAGTATTTTTTTTTCTTAAAAACTCTTCAAATTAGCTCTCATTTCTCCAACCTGTAATAGCTTTTAACCATTTTTACCTGTTACAATTAGATTTAATCTTACTCATATAGAACCCTTTTAAAGTCAGAGTTGGAAACTACTGCTTGGCACTGCTTTAAAAACAAAAACTCCAGTCATCAGCAGGACATGGACTTCCTTTTTTAACATGGTCCAGCCCTGTAATCCTAAATCCTAGAACAGTCAGTGGTCCCACACTGAAGGTAACCTGCATTACTTGTAATGTAATCCCTGCTCATGCCTAGTTTGTGTTTGGAGGAAAAAGTTAGCATTTTTGTGGTGAGATGAGCTTTTTGTTATTAAAGGGGGTGGTTGTTTTGAAGCTGTTCAGAGGTTAGGAATGCTGGCAATCATCTGGGGAGACTGGTTAGTGGGCTGTGCACAGGTGAGGAGGTCACAGGCACAAAACAACCACTTCTTTTGTGCCATGCTGATGGTTCAGCTCAAGGGAGATGCTTCAGAAATTACTTATGTGTGTTAGGAGAGCCATCATACTTCTGTGACTTTGCTACTTTATCATAACCAACTTGCATTATGTGAGAATTAACTCTCTAGGTTGGTGTTAATTTAAGGGAAAGAAAACAGTTTTGTCAACAAATATTCACAGATTAATTATTTGGTGAAGCTTTTGCAAGTTTGCCCTAAAGTAATTAAATATTAATAGATTTACAGAGAGAGGGGGAGGTAACAGCTACCTGCATTCTTCCAGGGGATAGATGGCTAACCAGGGCATGTGCTTCATTTTACCTGCAGTGCAATGAACTGTACTGACCTGCCTAATTTTCTGGGTCTTTAAGGAATACAGGTTTTGTTTTAAGCTTTTTTGGCAGTACTCCTAGAGACAGTCTTAAATGCATAAACCCATGTGTAATTTTAATTGGCATCTTAAACTGAAAATTTGTGATAAAGGTTGGACCGTAAGGCAAATCACTACTATTCTACAGCACTGTATTTCAAGCAAGGAAGAATTTGGATTCTAGATCTGAAGCCCCAAGTTGTTTTCATAGGATTGTCACAGAAATTTATCAGTGAATTGTGGGGGTGAGCTGGGCACAGTGTTGGAGACTATGGTGATGAAACGTATCTCTTGTACACCCATACATTACAAGGGAAAGTATTTGTTGTGAACCTGTGGAATCATCCATCAGAAATACCTGAATGTAGATGGTGATCTTGTTGATAGAAGAAGAGGAGTAATACCTGGCTTTGGCTGCAGTAACTAGCCACTGTGCTCAAAAGAGTAGTCGCTGCACTGACTGTTCACCAGGTGGACTTGAGAAGGTGCCATCTCTCCACAGTCGCTGTTTTGGCTGTGGATACCCTTCCAGAAACCAGTTGTGAGCTTCCTGTGTTTGGGTGATTTTAAGGACTTCCAATCCTGTGCCTCGCCATTCTAAATAACACAATAGGGCCTGTGCAGCTAGTACAGCTCTGAACATCCTGGGAAGAGAGAGAGAGAGAGAAGAGGTGAATGTGAAGTTAAACACAACAGACTTGTCCAAGGAATATCTTCATTTCACAGAAACTTTTTCTTCAGGATGACCTTCCAGATGCCTTGTGATGTCCTCAGGGTTACTAGAGCCAGTGTAAATAAGTTATAGGAGAATGCAGAAATAATCTTTCCGAAATCTTTAAATGATTTTTTTTTTCCAGCCCAAAGGACTATGTAGGATCACTATATAACTTAGACTGGAAGGGACCATCTGGAGCCCAGCTAATCTAACACCCTGCTCCGAGGAGGCTCAGTTAGGTCAAGTGGCTACTGACCCCTTTTTTTTAGTGTCCTTTAATTAGTGTAACTTAATGTCACTTAATTGAAGTCTGTCAATAATATGTCATGAAAGTGGGCTTGAAAATGAAACCTTGTAAGACATAAAAATGCAATTATGAGCTTGTTTTTGCTAACACCCTTTCCCCCCCTCCAACCTTTGTCAGGTGTTGTCTTACTCTCTCACACATTGCTATGCAAGGTTAATTTGTCAGAGAAGCAATTTTCTTAGTGGCAGTTCTGTAATTGTACTTTGTATAGTACTGCTTGTCTTCAACAGGAGAATAAACTGAAAGTCTGTTAGTTTATCTGAAAAGTATGCTTAAACTCCTGGTGAAATGACTTTCCAGTTAGTGCATGGTTCATGTTTAAAATATGCACAGTATTTTTATTCTGAGATGCAGTGATGCAATTTGTACACTAACAACTTCATGACTTAAGTATTTTTTATGCAAAGCACAACATGAACTTTTTATGTGGAATAACTTAGTTTACTTGGATTAATTAAAGGTGATCACTTTTCACATGCCCTTGAGATAAGTGCTACAGAGACTGAAATACTTAAACAATTCCTTAAACTGCAGACCCCAGAAAGGCATTTTCCTGTGAATCTTGCTCTCAAAGGCAGGAGTGTGTGTGTGAATCCATGTCCATTCTGTGGTCCTTAGCATACAGACTAAGCAGAGGAGTTTCCTTCTACCTGCTTCTCTTTCTGCCAGGCTGCTTGCTTACACAGTACCTTTTGTTATCTGGGACTTTTAGCACTTTTTACTGCTGTCAAGTTCAGCTGAACTGAAGTAAAATACTCCAGCGAGAAAAGTGATGTACCAAGAGATGCATATTAACAAAACTCCCTTGCTAGAAAAGCCGAGGCTGAAATCATATCTACCTACTCTCTGGCACTCTTGCTTTCATGTTTGTACCTAAGATTAAGGCAGTGTATTGCGTATTAAAACACTCCCTAATTCAGACTTTTAGGTTAGGAATGTGTATATGTTCCTTGCTTACTTGAGAAGTATGTGTAAAATTACAATCCAGTAAAATCCTGAAAATACAGTCTCACATCCAAGATGGTGTATCAGGCTTGCAGCAAGAAATTGCTTTCTGCACAGCTGGCAAGAGTTGAGAATCAGAAGTCTCTTTTCTCCAAGATGTGGAAGAAATATGGAGAGTCATTGTAAACAATTCATTCTGAGTGTTGTGTTGATGGACATAAAGTGAAACAAAGATTAGAGTAAATGGAAGAAATAATTTGATTTTTTCCCATATTAGTATTATTTTTTCATATTATTATTATTATTTCCATATTGCTATTAGTGCCTTCACTGAACCATTTGGAGGAGGAAAATGCCCTGCAGATTGAATAATTCTGTTTGATACAATGGTACTGTTTCTCTTTCAGATGAAGTGGACTACAGCAATTTCGGGACCAATACACTGTCAAGGAAGAAGAAGGCTCTGGTGACACTGCGCAATGACAACCTCCGCCGGCGTCCCCACATCAACATCAGTATGCCTCATGATTTTAGACCAGTGTCTTCCATAATTGATGTGGACATTCTCCCCGAAACACACAGGAGAGTGAGGCTGTACCGACACGGGTGTGAGAAACCCTTGGGGTTTTACATCCGCGATGGCACCAGCGTAAGGGTGACTCCTCACGGACTGGAAAAAGTACCCGGGATCTTCATCTCCCGCATGGTTCCTGGTGGTTTGGCAGAGAGCACAGGCTTGCTGGCTGTCAATGACGAAGTCCTGGAAGTCAATGGCATTGAAGTAGCAGGAAAGACTCTTGACCAAGTCACAGACATGATGATTGCCAACAGCCATAACCTCATTATCACGGTCAAGCCAGCAAACCAGAGGAACAATATTATTCGGAGCAGTAGGATGTCTGGTAGCTCTGGCCAGTCTACAGACAGCACTGCGAGTCACCATAGCTTGCCTACAACCCACGTGCTGCAGAACTTCCACCCTGATGAAATGGAGAGTGACGAAGAGGCTGACATTGTCATCGAGGGTGGTCTGGAGCCACAACACATTCCTAAACTGCACAGCCTTACTTCCAGTAGCCTCTCTCGAATCAATGGCAGCAGCCTTAGCCACAGACTTCAAAGGGACCTAGTGCTCAACAACAGCTCTGGCCGAGAAAGCAACGGCAACATCCACAAATTACTCAGTTCCTTAAAAACTGATCCCCGACACAGTCTGGTTATCCCCAGAGGAGGTATCGAGGAGGACGGAACAGTCATTACACTTTAGTAGCAATTTCTGCAATTCTCCTTACAGTCTTAAGTGCCAATTGGGACAATCGACTAGTGCAACACGTGCACGAAACAGGGAGCTGATATTCTCACAGACCTCACGGGTGCAGAAAATTGTTGCTTTCTAGGAAATGTGGCATCTGGAGTTAGACATAAAACTGTCATGCACTGCAAAATTTGTCAGGAGAAAGCCGGAGTGCAAAACCTGGTTTATGTCCCAGCCCTGAAGTGAGACCACAAATTTGTTTTAGTTGTTACAAACCTAACCAGTCTTACAGGCTACCCATGGCAGTGTTATATACTCGGGTTTGAAAGCATGGGTAGATGTATTTATACATGCATATATATGAATTAGATTTTAATAGTAACAGACATGTCTATTTGAAGTGGAACCTGGTTTTCTTCTAATACCAGCTAAGGAGAGAGTGCTTCTTAATAGCGCGCCTTCTTCTGTCACATACAGCCCTTCTGCCGACTTGTTTACACCGTCTTTTCAGCGTTATGTCTAATCCAGACGAGCTCTGTAAAAGCAGCCGTTTCCTATTCCGATGGTAAGAGCGTTCGGGAGACGCTGCAGACGGATTTTCCAAAGGAAACGATAGAAATCTATATCCACGTAAAGCCGCCTGTTTCCCGCGGGCCCTTGCCGCGGCTGCCGGGCCATGGGCGCCACCTGCCGGCCGGCGGGGGCAGCGCCGCTGCCTGCTTGTATGCTCTCACCATATTTATTAGATGATACCTCCTTTTTTTGGTTTGTTGTTTTGTTTTTTTTCCCCTCCCTGCATCATCTCCATTTTTTCAAAGTCATGGTTCGTGTGAGTTTTTAGGCGTGCAAGCCTCAGAGCTGACACAGGTCCTTGCTGTACCTTTGGGGCAACCCGAAACCACAAGGTCATTCCTTAACAAGAGATTGTCCTGTGGAGGGGAGGGGTGCTGACTGACTCTCAAGCCTAACTTAGAATAGTTCTGTTATTTTTGGACTCCTCCAGTAATAAAGCTTAATGCCTACACAGGACTTCTAGAAAGTTAAAATATACTGGATATTTGTGAAGGTCAGACACCTTTGCTGGGTGGCCAGGTGGCTAGTGAGTGACCAGTGATTGTTGAGTCAGTAGCTGTCTGCTTCTGGAAACACCATGAGTTTTATGAAAGTGGTCTAATCTAAAATATTTTGTTATATCTTGATCAGTGTAAGGAACAAAATATAAATGTTTTAAAATGTATTTTTCTACTTTTAGCTTGTGTCATTTGCTCTTTGTTTTTAACTTTGTAGTACATTAAAGCTTTTTTTTTATATGGTGGAATAGACATTTCTTAAATATTTTATGAATATGAAAATTCAGGAGTCTTGGTTTGGAAAAATTGCATTCCGTTTTGGAATCTGTAATGGCTGGAAAAAGGATGTGTGGACTAATTCATTGTCGCTAATTTAGAATACCTGTGGAACAACCAGTCTTCTGCTCATGGTTAAATATCTTTGGGACACTGAATTTAGTTTATTTCTTTTAGATTTGCTTTAAGAGTTTATTTTAAAAGTCTGTCACTTACTCTAATTAAAACTTTTCTAGGTATCAAAGCAGCTATAGAGCTGAACTTATTTTTCCCAGCACAGTAAGAATAGAACATTGATCCTGTTCATCTTAAAACTGTGTTTGTACTTTACCAAATCTTTTCATTTAAAAAAAAAAAAAACAAACAACTGATTATTGGTGCAGTAAAAAAAAAGCTGGATGTGCTTCAGTCAGTCAACCATCTTATCTGGAAAAACTTGTTACACCTTAAATAAGACTACTTTTATGAATAAGTGGATTTTTCTGGCTGAAGTTACTCATTTTACCTTACTTAACTGATGATGAAAATGTGACTTTGTCTGCAATAAAATGTTCACTGTCTTACTTCTACTCTGTATTTTTTCCCTGTGCCTCAAGCATTTTATATGGAAGTATCTCCTCTCCCTATGAAAACAAGGTATCCAGTTTGGGTGGCTCTTCAACTATGCAATCATTTAAGTGCAGTGTCTTTTCTCAGTGCTGCTTTTACTAAAGGTTCCTGTTATTCTGATTTCCATGGGAACCAAGTAGATTCCTACCTTTCTCATAGCACGGTCTGCTGCAGACCTCTGGGCTTTGAGGGGCAATTCTGGCTCCATGGAAAAAGGCCAGGATACCTCTGATGGCCACTCTGCAGCCCGGAGCCTGCTGGCTGTCACTGTCCATAGAAAGCCTTCCAGTACAACCTATCCAAACTTCCCACCCCATCCATCGCAGGAGGGAGGCAACTTAAGTTGTTTCACACACATGTACAAATTACAAACCGGGAACAGCCAGCTGTTGATGTGTCAGCCTTGAATCCAACACTTTGTGAAACAACGCTTTAAGGCTGGCAACCATTTCGTGCAGCATCTTCGTCGGGAAAATAAACAAACACACACACACAGGCCAGCTTCTATTTTGAGTGCCCCATTGCCATAAGCGAAGCTATGTTGTACACTCGCAGTGAGGCCGTAACAGGAGGAATCTGTGTGGAACCCACGCAGCTCGGGTTTCACACGCCGGGGCCCCTTCGGCTGCGGGACTGAACAGCCGAACGGGGCTCCGAGGGCTGAGGGAGCAGCGGCACGCCAGCCCTGCCGAAGGCCACACCCTCCGCAAACGCTCCCGCAGACGGGGCCGCGCTCCTGGCCCTGCGCACGGCAGGGCGCCTCGGGGGCGGCCGAGCCTGAGCTCCCTCCAGCCAGCCGTGATTCCCGCCCAGGGCACCGGCGACGCCAGCGCTCCGCC
>WEZZ01025121.1:221232-248326 GCA_013400585.1 Chloropsis cyanopogon | reverse complement strand
TGCCGGACGCCTGCCCCGGCGCGGACAGCGGGAACGTGTCCCAGAGCCAAAGCAGAGCCTCCGGCCTCGGGGAGGCGGAGGACGAGGACGCCTCGGAGGCGTCGCTGAGCGCCACCGCCGCCGCCTACTCGGCGTACCTGCTCGCCGACCGCAGCCTCTTCAGCGAGCAGGTGGGCGAGGGGCCGGGCCGGGGTCCCGCACAACTCCCGGGCATGGGAGCGCAGCCCCTGGAGCTGGACACGCTCCTGGGCTGGGGCTGTGCTGGACAGGACGTATCGGGCGTCCTTTGCGCTGAACGAAGCCGAGAGAAGGAAAAGCCGTGGGATTCCTGCGGGACTGGCTGTAGTCTGACCGGTGTCTATACTCGGTGGTCTTGTTGGTGAGACCGGCCGGGATTTTGTGCATATGTGTGTGTGTTTTCAAGCACTTTAAGTGGCCTCTGTTTTGCAGATAGAAAGCTTAGACAAGAGTCTAGAAGACTTACTGACCAGGGTGGATGAATTCGTGGGAATGCTGGACATGGTACGTATAACTTGCATGTGGTTGTGTTTTTGAAGTCAGATTAAACACAGCTTAATCGGTGTTTGTAAGTGAGACACAGAGAGAAAGAAGCCTTTAGTCTAGGCAGGTTCCAGTATGAAAACGTTTGATAATTAGGTGACTTATTTTGGTTATCATGGATGAAAGCCACCAAGCTTTCATGTCAGAGCAAACTATGTCCGTATAACTATAGAATCATAGAATAATATAGAACTTAGGTTGGAAAAGACCTCTAAGATCATCAAATCCAACCATTAACCCAGCACTGCCACATTCACCCCTAAACCATGTCCCAAAGTGCCACATCTTCTAAATACCACCAGAGATGGTGATTCCACCACTTCCCTGGACATCCTGCTTAAATTCTTGACAGTCCTTTCAGCGAAGAAATTCTTCCTAACTATTTATTTTCCTAACTGTGTTTTCCTAACATATTTATGTAGTTGTATTTGTATTCTTGTCTGTGTATTTGCACAGGATCCCATTTTGAACGGTGCAGTGACAGAGGTTAAAAAGAACAGTATGATATTCTGCTTATCCTTTAAAATACATAAAGACATCCTTTGTTGGTTTTCTAATGAAAGTACCTAATCAGAGTTGCTAAACCACCAAAGATAGATTTGTCTTTAGGGGACCCTCTTTTCAGAAAGGCAGCTTTGTTTTCATTTTTCTGATACAGCTAGATGGGGGAACTGAATGGAAGGGCTGTCTGTTGAAGTGTAGCACATGTGGTTCTCCAGCAGACTCTATTGCAGGTTTGGTTGGTTTTTTTTTTTTTTTAATGCCAGTAAACTAAGATTTTTGTGGCCTGGCTTTTTTAACAAACCTGATGAAACGTGCAGGTAGTAAAACTTAGGACAAAATTTTAGTTTAATATATTTAACTCTTTAGTTTGTCTAAAAAAATGTTCCATCTCAGTTTAGAAAAGATTATATTAGCCTACTTTTAATATAAGTATAAAGATAAATCTTAGTCTCTGCAAAATACATTTTCTTCAGACCTACTTAGAAACTATACAAAAAAGCTATAGTGTTATTGATTTTAATCTAGTGTTTTTATACTAATTTGTTCCAGTATTTTTAAACTCTAAATTTTAGTCTGTTCCTTGGAGCACAGTTCTAGTTTCCAGAATAAAATCTACTAAACATTTTGTTTCATTCATTGATTTTTGTATTATTTCTTTGCATTGTCTTTAGATTCGAAGTGATTCCTCTCAAGTTGTCAATGAAAGTATCCCTCAAATTTACACAAAAGCTACAGAAATGAGGCAGATATATAGGAAGATTGACAAACTAGAGGTATGTATTTGCTGTCTTCAAGATGCATTTTGTTTCCTAACAGAAGTAAAAATCAATGTCTGCATATTTCTGTGTATATGTGCACACATGTGGAGTGAGCTCAGGTGAGTTGTGTTCTCCATGTCCACACTGGGTTCAGTACTTCAGGGTTAATAAAGAGGATTACATTTATGTAGAATTTCTGGGGACTGTGGGAATTCAGACATGTTTTAGATCTTTTTGTAACATACTTAAGAAAAAAAAAATTGTTTACTGACTGTTCAAAGTAAAGCAGTTTTTTGTGTTAGCTTTCAAAGTTTCAGAAACAAATAGAATGAGAGATCTCTTGATCCCTAATAAAGCTTCAAAGCTGTGGTTCAGAGCCTTGGTTTTTCCTCTGGTAGTAGAAAGGCAGGTAGAAGTCTAGATTCTGAAAAATCCAAGTTAGTTATTTGAAAGGTAAGTTGGAAAAGGAAGATTATTTTATTATATTTAACCTGGTTTTCAGCCTCTTAAGTATCTCAAGTAATTTCTAGCATTAAAGTGGACTTGTAGGCAGAAGGGAAATGGAGCATGAAGTTTTTGACTCCTCATTTAAGCAATGGATCTTTCACCACTGTTTTGCAATACGTAATCCTGTTTTATTTTGTTAGGGAAAGTGTCATATTTATTTTGGGGTTTTTTTTTCACCCTAGGCTTTTGTGAAAATGATTGGGAATAGCGTAGCTGGACTGGAAGAACGGGTCATAAAGGCAGAAACAGACCTTGGAGCTTTTCCGAGCACATTCAAGAAAATCTTGCACACAATCAGCATGCCATCCTTCCTTAATGTAAGTAAAGTTCTGCTGCCATGTGACCAGCTTAGTTGCTCTGCTTACTAGAGCAGATGGTTAAAATAATAATAAGTTTGTTACACATGTATCTGAATGTAGCTGTACATTTTTTGTACACTTTATTAGGATTTTTACAGAGTTCTCAGGCCTCTTTAAAAAAAAAAGGAAGCAACCAAACTTAAAAATTTAATTTCTTACAAGGATTTGTATAACATTGCAAAACAAGGCTGAGCACACAAAGAAACAAATATGAAGGACACAAACAAGCACATAATCTTTTGGTTAAAAAAAACCAAACACCTGAATACCTGATGCTTCTTGACATCACCGTTTGTAAGTTCTACTCTTTCGCATCTTGTCAGCTCACAGATTGTTTTAACTTTTGGTATATTCATCCTGTACTAATTCAGTTTTCTGTGTTCTGGTAAGAGTGATGAAAAAAATAGCTTTGTAGAAGGGGAGAGGAAGAAGGTTGTGGCTTTTCCAGGTATTTTTGTTCCTACATCTTCCAAGCATGTATGGCAGCAGAGAAAAATATATATAAAAAGAGCATGTGTTGTCTTGTTGAGGCTCAGTTCAAGGAACTTGTTCTTCATTGCTGTTTACTGTGCAGTCTTTAAGTTAATTTCTCATCTCATTCCTTCATTTTCTGTGGTGTTTAAGTTTAGAGTTCTATCATTTTTTTTCTTTAAAAAAAAAACCTAAAAACAACAACAACAATTTTTACGGGTCAGTTACAAAACAAAAAACCTGCACAAGTTGCCTTGAAGAATCTTCAACAGTATTTTCCATTTTTTTTTCTGTAAACAGTTATCAACCAAGGAATTACAATCTTCACTTGAAAAGTTTGCTAGTTCTAAAAAAGTACTTTTTTAGTGTTGTATGGGAACACTTTGTCAAATTAGCACTTTTTCCACAATTTGAAAGGTAGAAGATCTTTGAAAGTGTCAGGAAGGGGAACCTGGCATCTCCAGGGGTTTCTTAGTTTGATTATGGATAACAACAAAATAACACTCAGAACTTACTGGCATTATTTGATTCACTAAAAGGCAGTTCCACAGTGGTTCTGGCTATTGCATTGTAAAATACCTACTTCCAGTAGTAAACATAAGCATATGTGAATGAAAGTGCCTATAGAGATTTCTCCACATGCCTGATATTTAACTAGCTCAATACATCAATAGTAAAATACATCTTTGGAATAGAAGATTATTCTGATGTCATGATTTTCACTGTAGCTGTAGTTCACATTTTACTGCTAGTTTTAATTTACTCAGGTACCATCATTCTCTTCCCATTTAAAATTATCTGTTTCTGTACACAAAGGCTGTATTTTCTATTTCTCAAGATGTGTATTTATAATCTCCCTTTCAGATTTTGCCCAAAGTTCTTCCCTTGTGAGTACCAGGCAGTGTAAAGAACAGTTCTATAAGGCTTCTAATATCACTAAGAATGTAGACTCTCAAAAGGTAAAAATGTCTGCTAAGCAGCTGCAAAAATAACTGGTCATAAATGTGTGCTTAGGCAATTGTGGGTGCTGTGCCTGCCTGTAAATTTCCTCACTGGATTGAAATTACCCCCTTCTAGCTCAGAGGCAAACACAGTACCTCTTAAATCCATGTCAGGAGTTGCAGAAAACCTGTGACCTTAGTTTCCTATGCTTGCAGGTAGTTATCTGATAGTACAGGGTAGGAAATTATTTTAAAAATCAGAACTTTGATTTTGAAGGTTGCTTTTACCTTAGGCGAAATTTGTGATACAGAAAACACTGATAATATACACTGTTTATAGATCAGATATTTGTTTATATTTTTAAATTTCATTGGAACTTGAATGGCAAAACAAACTTGTAATGTTAAATACATAATTTAATATATCAGCAATTTTGTATATATCAGCAGAATATGTATTTACTTCGTATGGAGTACAACTATACAGCTCAACTCAATATTGAGACATTTCCACTTTGTTTTGTAGGTATGGTTACCTATACCTTCATTTTGGTGCTGTAAAACCATTCTAAACTCCAAGGCTATCAAACTGATATTTGGTGTACTTATAACTTCATTATTGGTGAAGGCTTATTTTCCCATTCCAAACTGACAGGGCTCTATGAAATAGTTCATCAAAATCTTCTTAATTGAAAAGAACTTTTAATGAATGAAATCTTGATTTCAAGCATTCTGTTTAATGTCAGGCGTTGAAAACACCCTGTGTCTGTGTTGTGTTGCAGCATTATTTACACACACCAAGGCTGACACAGTAGTCACTAGTGGTCCTTGATGTTGTCTCTTTCAGTGAGCCATTCGATACAGCAAAACAATGTACAGTTAATATTTAAAAGACACATGTACACCTTCCCTGGAAAACAGTGTAACAGCTCTTTTCCAGTCCATTGCCAGATTATTTTTAACAGTGTGTCATATGAAGAAGCTCAGGAGGAGCAGCAACCTTCGTGAAAGAGTAATTTCCTAGGTGTGTTTCCATAGGAAGACTTTTTGAGTAACTAAATGAGACCCTGGGCCCAGGGTTGACTCAAAGAAGTGGCTGAGGAGAATCTGGAGGCTGGAGCAGAAAAGGTAAAGGTGTATGGCTTGGAAAGGATGAAGGTTACAATGACTCTCCCATCAGCTGGATGGTACAGTTTGGCTCCTGCAGTGCTGGCATATCGTGCATGTTCCAGGACTGGGTCTGTTTAGGGGCTGAAATGGCAAAGGTCCAAGGCTGGGTTTCATCACTAACGTTAGGAACATGCCAGACTCACCTGAGCTGTGATTAAGAATTCATTCAACTAAGGATATACAGCTTAAAACTTTTCTTGTTTTGCATTTTAGCTCTGCAGGCTTTGTTTAAAAATGCTTTATGAAAAAGGCGAAAAATAAACTTATCTAATTTGCAGAAATCATCTTCCTCACGACAACAGCAGACCCTCTATGAACCTCCAGTCCTCTTCAAGACTGAAGACTATTTTCCATGTCTTAATGAAGCACCTTATTGATGATTTTTGCTTTGGGATTGATATGAATCAGCCAGAACAGAGAGAGCCAAGTGAACAAAAGGAATGCCAGCCTCAGAACAGCTGCATTTTCTAAGCACTATTGATGGCATATCGCCATTCTGATTCTCATTGTCTTCCTTCAGGCAATATTTTCAGGTAATCTTTGTTTGTGCACATTATTTCAAAAGCCTTCCTAAAACACCATGTAAGTTTTCAGATTATTTTGGGGGAGGAATTTAAGAATATTTTTGCATTACATTTTTTTAATATGGAAATAATAGGAAACATACTGTTGTATATAAGTTTTTTAACATGTAAATATCTGTGCTGCTGCAAGTGTAAAATAGCTATACCACAAGGATGGGGGTTTATTTGTCTTTTTTCATAATGTGCTGATTGAGGTGAAAGAAAACCTATGCATAAAATTTCACATCTATTCCAAGGTTTTGAGCCTGGTCCCTGCAGTTTGTACAGAGAAATGCACCACATTGGGATGTACTTGTTGCAGGGACAGGACTTGGAAGATCATCAAGGAATCAAGGACATGGCTCAATGCATGTGGTGTAGTCCCAGTTCACAAAGCAAACATCCTGCCCCACTGATGATCCTCAGGTCACAGTGACCCAAGCTTTTAATTATTGCATCCTTGTATTGTTTGATGTGTAACCAGGTGGGCATGGAATAGATTCATATATATAGAGAGAGATATAGATGTATAAAACCTGCTGTCAGAAAGAACAAGTGTCTCAGTTGAGGGGAGGGATGACCCTGGACTGAACCTCAGTCAGGTACCTGACCAGATTGCTTTTCCTTCACAACTCTCTGTGGATACTGAGGCTTCCCATGCTGATTGCAATTTATATTATCAATAAACTAATAGCTGGCTAACCCCTCTTGTGGTCTTGCATTTCGCCGGACAGTACTTACCCACCTAGCAGGTGTTAATCACAAATTGATGTATTATTCCTCTGAACAAGTTTTACCTCTGCTTCTCTATTGCCAGTGTAACTCACTAGAATACTCAAAATTCAAGTCTGGGAAGAATGCTTTAGAGAAACAACGTTTCTCTAGATTTCATGTTGCACGCACAAAACAGGTATGAAGTTGCAGAGCAGAGACTATATATTAATAGATCCTGTCTGCAAAGACCAGCAGGGATTGGGTTTCTAAACATCTTCAGTATCTGAAGCAACATTTATTAAAAATTAAAATAAAGATTTTCAAGTCAACGTTAGTAGGCTCCAAAAGCAGTTCTGATGTAAAACTTACCTGAATTTTAAAATAAAAAAATAATCACATAAACATGCAGAAAGAAACAGACATGACTTTGAAGAAGGGCTCCCCTCCCAACCTCCTTGTTTTTATAAATAATGCATTATTCAGATGTTCCTCTGGAGCAACAGTTGCATTTCTAAAAGGTGTGGTGCCTTTCAGTGTATGCATAAATAATGCTGGAAGGTTTATCCCTCCTCAGTTCTAATAAAATTACACACTTAATGTATCAACAGAAGGCTACAGTCAAGTACTCTTAAACTACTAACACTGGTATGGAAAAAAAGTTATCTGTAGAGCAACTTTCTAATTAAATGAGTTACCTTCTCAAATAACTTTGTCCTCTGCTGTGAGGAGCCAAAATGCAGTTTCTTTTAAAAAGATGATGTTTGAAATATTAATAAAGTTTTCATCAAGTTTATACAGCTGAATATTTTTCATGCAATGTTGTTCATATTAATATGAGTGAAAATTCCTATATCCTGAAGTGGGCGTTTTTGTTGAACTGTTGTATGGAAAAAAAGGAGCTGTATCTTCAAGGCACACCACGAACAGAATCAGACAGTTCCTATAATTAGTATAGTTCTATGTTGGAAATTCTCCAAATATTTTTATTACTGAAAATAATGGACAATACGTGGAAAATTTGTTAAGGAAATAAAAAAGACAATAAATAAATTGTGGCTTTTAAAAATACATGGAACAAAATACCAAGGTCACTGTTCATCTGTTATGAAATTAAGCTCATGGTTATGAAATTAAGGCATTCCCATAATACTGGCAAAATGCACTCTGCTTTGTCTGCAGACAAAGCTGTCTCTTGGCTGTCTCTTTATTCATGGTCGGTCTCACCTTGCAGGAATAGTGTGAAAAACATCCCAAGTGTTCACACTCAGTAAAGAAAGACTCAGAATATTCCTTTATTCTGTCTGCTGTTACCTTCTATCAGTGTAAAACCAGCAATAACTATATTATGAATTAGGTTCAGTATTTACTGGGTTTGCCAGCTGTAAACAAAATCTGAATCTTAAAATCCACTGATACCAATATTCTCAGCCCCAGAAGGCTCTGCTTGCATCTTTCCCTACACAGTGTTTGTTCTCTTGCCTGAGTTCCAAGATAGAAGCCAGTAGCTGTGGGGCTACATCACCTGTTTTTAACATGAAGAGCTCTTCATCTAGAACTGGGGTAAGGCAAGATGTGGTTACTGCGCTGAGCTGCTAAAGGCTGGGTATCAGGTACATTAAATGAGTTAATTAATATCAACAAAGGAGTCTACATACAAATCTTACTTTTCTTCTGTGTCAGTAAGCAAACATTTTAAAGCAATCCCAGCAAAAGTAACGGTAAAAGTTTTTATATTCTTATAGTTATGTACGTTTTAGGCCAATGTTAATTAGCATTAGCCTAATGCTAATTGAAACTAACGCTGCAGCTTTCTAAAAATGATCTGTTTGCTGTACAATGTATGTCAATATGTCACGGAAGCTGCATTCACAAGATATTCACAGTGAAGTTATATCACAGTCAGGTGGGACTGGATGTTAAGAGGCCTACGCTTTTCATAGCTCCTGGACGAGAATCAGCATGATCTGTCTTACCTAGATACTTAGTTATATGATAAACTATGCTGGAAGTCAGCACATAAAGATTGATATTTGTATTTAACTATTTTTGGACCAGCAGATTTTGTTCCAATCGAGCAGTGCTGCAACTGCAGTAAAGCCCAAAGAAATTACAGAAGGATGCAGATGACTGAAATGAAAAGAAACAGGTTTGATTATTTATCTGATCAAATAAGATAAATACTTAAAGATGCACTGGATTACATTGACATAAAAACCTGTGGCATTTCATTACTTCTGCTGGCAATAACCGTCAGGGTTAAGTAGTTTTACCTGCAACACTAAGAATTAAGCACCAAACTAAAGCTGTAAAGAGTGATCCTGACTGAAAGACCTCCCAGAATGAGAAGGAAGAGCAAGATAGCTTGCACCTTCATCTGTGAAAAGAACTTCCTATTTGGAATTGGTAAATAATACTCCCATTAAAAAAAAAAAAGAAGAAGAAAAAAAAGGAAATTTTTTTTTAAGAGATTACTTTTTTAAACTCCCTTANAGCTTGCACCTTCATCTGTGAAAAGAACTTCATATTTGGAATTGGTAAATAATCCTCCCATTTAAAAAAAAAAAAAGAAGAAGAAAAAAAAGGAAATTTTTTTTAAGAGATTACTTTTTTAAACTCCCTTACTTTTCGTAGAAAAGAAATCTGGTCTTGGGCCAGCTACCAAGAAAATCCTTGAAAAGCCAAAATCCCTGTCAGATACAGCTATGGTCAGAGAGGACCATAACAGGAATCGGTCGGTATCTGTCTCGCCACTGTTGCTAAATCCATCAGGCATGAGGAGTTTCCAGCTGCTGGGATTCACATTCCTATAGGAGCCGAGCTGCTGTGGCAGGCTGTGCTGCAGCAGCAGAGCAGAGGCTTTGTCCACTCAGCTGCTTTTGTTGATTCTACTTCAAGCCGATGGGTGGTAGTACAACCTAAAGGTGGTGGTACAGCCTCCAGCTGATCTCAGAGATTTTGGGAGTTTTCTTGACATTCTTGCTTGATGTTACCTACTCACAAACTCTTTCAATGCTGGTCATTTTTTATGATTTTGAAAAACTGTAAGGGGTATGTGAATGGTGCATTATGTCTTAAAAGTGCTAAGGAATAAGCAAAACAGAAAAAAAGAGGGACAGCAGGTGTTGCTCACGGGCAGTACAGTACAATGCCAGGGAGACAGAATGCAATCACCTGTAGATACTGACTGTGAAAAGGAAAGATTGAAATAATGCCTTTGGAATTATGTCAGACTAAAGGATATAGTAGGAAAACAAAAATATCCTGTCTAAAACCTACATGGAAGACTCAAAATGATATTTCTTTTCTGTCAGCTTTAATATTGGCTGTATGTTCTTTGGTGGACTATTAAAGTGATAAAAAATACATTAAAATTGCATTAATAATAATTCCAATGTGCTATCTATATGGGATCTTAAATAGTATATTTTAAAAGTATATTGAAAATACAGATATGAATGTGCTGACAGACCTAAGAAAATTAACTGAATGTTAGCAAGAATTTCATCAGAGAGTTCAGAGTGAAAAGACAAAGGGACAGAATTCATGGGGGGAAAGTGCACTCACTGAGAAAAGAAGGATAAGTATCCAATTCAATTTCTCATCTCCCACTGTTTCAGAAGCTGTAGGTTTCATGAGAATAGCTCAATGCCTACATTGTTTAAAAATAAATTAATTGCCATCTGTTCCTTACAGGTGACACTGTCGGGAGTTTCTTTACAAGCAAGGGTTCTAGAAAAGCAACCTTTAAGAAAAAAAAAAAAAAAAAAAAAGGAGAAATTTCCACAATCCTAGGACATTAAAACTGAGGGCTGGCACTAAATATGACAGAAGCACCTGAGAACTGCAGATTGGCAATAAAGCTGGCTCTGATTGATTCATTAAAAAAAAAATGAAAAAAGGAATGGTAAGAGCCTTATGCAGGAATGGAAGAGGCAGAAAATAGCATAGCCAGGAGATAAGCCAGGGCATGTGCCAAGCTGTGAAATTGTGGTGACAGAGCTGTGAGCAGCATCAACAGATGAGGGCAAGATCCCTGAACTGGGAGGTATGAATGGAGATCCACAACAGACATGACATATGTATGTGATGCTGTTATTTTTTCACAGTTTAGGAGCCTTTTTTCCCTCCAGTGTGCACTCTTCCCAAGTACATAGCTGTAGGAGGGGCTATAACTGTACTAGAATTGTGGACCAGTTCCAGTGTGTGTGTCTGGACCAGGCTGCTGTTACTGCCTCTGGTTAGTGCCTCTTTCTCAAAAGCAGTAGGACTTGCAGGTAGGTAGCCAGATCTTTGGACTCTTCTGGCTAAAAATCAGTCCTGCCAATCCAAACAGTCCAGCTGCAGCACTGATGTCCTGTTACAAGGGTGAGGGGTGACACTCCTCTACTCCCAGCCATCCCCCTGAGAAGGCAAGCACAGCACTTACCCTGGCAGTGTCTCCCCATGTACAGCCTGCTGTGGAATTAACATCTGTTTCCTTCATGTGTCTTTGATTAGCCCTTTTCTCTACAGGGATGGCTTTGCAATTTGTATGGAAACACAGAGGGGAAGAAGAACAGGAAAGAAATAAGGCATTGGGAATAACCTTCTTGTTGTCATTACAAGATGAGATGTCTGTGTGTCCTGCTCAGATGCCTGCTTCCAGCAATATTTTATCAACTGTAATGTGATGGTTCATCTGGTAGTGATAAGCAGTGCCTTTATTCTTGGTGTCAGAGGCTGATGGGAACTTTTGTGGAAGTGTGCCTGTTGCATCTAAAATCCAGTGTATTATTAAGCAAAAAAAAAAAACATTTGGGAGGGAAAATACTAAACAATTTAATTAAACAAAAACTGTATTTTCTTTCTGGATTTATTACCTTGACTTCTCCTGAATTTAATTGTGCTTCTGTAGTTGAAGGACAACACAGAGCAGTAATGCCAGAGGAATCTTGCCTAAGGAAAATTAAGTATGATATTGTTAGCTAACAAGGTAGATGAGCAGTGCCATTGCAAACTCGTTACATGTACCAGTGAGATAAGTCAAGATTCTGCTAAGTGGGTTGGATGAAATTATAGAATGCAGAGTAAATGATAGAAAGAGGTCAGCGAAAGCAGGGTTGTAGGAGATACCAGTGCCCATCTTGAACAGTATTCTGTCTCTCTTTAGTTTCCACTATGGGACTGCCTCTGGGTGTAAAATGATTCTTTTGGGTTTCAATACAGCCAGAGACTTGCTCAGGAGTTCAGCTGACTTGCTACAGCTGCTGTTGGGTTTTCATGCTGCTGGCCACACACTAGTTTTAGGCCAAGATGAAACTCAATGAAACATTAAGCTACAAATCAGCCTGAACTACTGTGCTGAAGTACTTGCTAGCTCAGTCACAGCCCCAGGGTGGCAAACACCTCTCTGCAGGGGTAAAAAGACTGAACCAAAGCTCTGGGATGAATGCAAATGTGATGGTGCTTGAGTATGGACATTGTGGGGACTGTGAAAAGCCTGGTGTAAATGTCAGGTAAGAAAGCTACTGGAGAGGAGATGATGGAGGGATAGAGATAGATCTTCTAACTGGAGTAAGTTCAGTTCAGGTCCACAGAGACAATTAAGGGGCTGGAACATCTCCTGTGAGGAGTGTCTGAGAGAACTGGGATAGTTCATCCTGAAGTAGACTCAGGGGTGATCTCATCAATCTGTATAAATACCTGAAGGGAGGGAGGAGAGGAGGGGGGACAAGCATTTCTCAGCAGGGCTCACTGGTAGGACAAGAGGGGGTGTGCACAAAAATAAAATCTCCTTGCCAAAGCACCTTTGTTGTTGCATCCCACATTCATATTTTTGAACCCTGTTCCCACAACCTTCTTTTAATATCCTCTAATTCTTGTATTGGAGGACACAATCAACAGTCATGAGCCATCTGTGTTGCTCATCCTCTTGTAGTAATGTTTGTTATTTCCTTTTCCATGATCTCTTCCGTCGGCTGAAGAATCACAGAATGGCCTAGATTTGAAGGGACCTTAAAGATCATCTGGTTCCTCCCCTCACCGTGAGCAGGGATACTTTCCTCTAGGACAAGTTCCTTAAGCCCTGTAATTGTGTGCATGAAGCTTCCATGTCCTTGCTACCTTTCTCTGATTCTTTCCCGCTTCTGCTGTATCCTATTTGAGATCAGAAAACTAGGACTACCCATGTAATTTAAAGCAGAAGCAAATCAGAGGTTTAAGCAGTACCACAACCTGCCTTTTTCTTGTTTCTTCTCTACTTACTTCCCAATATCAGATGTGCTTTCTTGTCTTGTTCTGAATGTTTAAACTGATGGTTTCCAGGACCCATCAGAGTTGTGTGATCTCATTTATGAGTAACTGCTCAAATTTACTTTCTGACTCATAATGTGGTTCATGTACAAGGATATTTTAATGTAATAGCTAAATCTGTGGCTGTTAAGCAGGAGCTACTTCCAATCAGTAGGATGAGGTTTTGCTAAAACAAAGGTTATGTGAATCAGATATAAAAAGTAGTGGATTGTGGGGCAATGCCCAAGAAGGCAAAATACAGGTGCTGCGTTGGTCAGCGTGTTTGTGTGGATACACCACTGCTGGAAGTCGGCAGCTGGCCTAGTTGTCTGACCTCTTTGTGTATTTGTGCTCACCTGGGCTGTCATTTACCTTTTCTTATCACAGCTATAGAGCAGTGGTCCTTGTAAAATAGTGTTTAAACTCAACCTGAGGTACTGTGCTGAAGCAGAGAGCCCGTGAAGCATGCTCCAGGTACTGTTCAGCCCACTGCAGCCTTGGAGGAGAGAGGTAACACTTTGAGGAAATGACAGAAACTCTCTTTTCAGTGCTCCCAAATCCTTCTTTGTGCCAAGTCTGTCCAGGGTACATTCTTCTCCCCCTCTTTCCCTTAAGTCCTCTCTATCCTGAGACTGAGCTGTCTCTTACAGAGCCCATTTTCTCCCTGGTAGGGTGGAGGGGAAGCCCTCTGAGCATCTGGACAGGTGGGAAATGGGATTTCCAGTGGAGGCTTCTGCTTTGAGCTAGTTGAGAGCAACCATGCTGAGAGGTTTACTCAGATTCTTTTGTGAAGCAAGAACCCCCGTAGATGGAGCCACGTTGAGGAACATCCCAAGTCCAAAGCAGGCATTTCAGTGCCCTGCTCTGGTGAGAGTAGTGTACTGTTACTCTCAGACATTTAGGTGATCCTGAAGAATCTCAGCTGGGCCTCTCGAGAGAACGGCAGTGCTTGTGCTACACTCCTTTGGGCAACACTACTCACACATTTTGTTTCCCAAACCTTTGCTTGGAACCCAGCCCTTGAGACCATTGTTGGTCTCAATCCCCACCATGGCAGGGGGATTGGAACTAGGTGATCTTTAAGGGCACTTCCAACCCAAACCATTTTGTAATTCTGTGATGATGATTAATCACGCGCTACTTTTATCTCACAGTATGTAGGAAGAAGTTGAAGTGAATGACTATTCTGCAATCACTGTCTGCTGTTTTCTGTGTGAGAGTTTTGTGGATGTGGCCATCTGATAACAGCGTAGTGCTTAGAAAAGAGGTACAGCCTTGCTTTTGCACTCTTCCTCTTTCCGGCTCAGTTCTTTTCATTTTCTTCAGCAACTGAACATTGTGGTCAAAATAAAAAGCAGTGTCTTGTCTTGCAAGAAAAATTAACATCTCCAACTGTGTTCAAGTTGACTTTTTGATCTGCTACACAACATGGCTTAATTCACAGGTGAAATGGCAATACCAATATAGAGCACAGAAGCAAAGCCTGGCATAAGTGCAAGAGGAAGAATATTCTCAAATAGTCTACAATCATTTTTTGCCCCATTTTCCTTTTACATTTTTAAAAAGAAGCCGTTTTCTTGTTGCCTGATACAGCGTTGTGCATAATGTTTTTTACTCATGGTTCTTGTAACTATACGTGATGTTATTCCTGTGTGATGTTTTTATAGTCATTTAAATACTGTTGGTCCTTAGTGTCACTTGTTAAGGGTGTCTGGGGAAACCAGATTTGTTACATATAGAATTGCTCACATATTTTTGTCTGCATGGTTTGACTTGTGGAGAAACTGCTCACTGTTGTATTTAAAAGCAGGATGGGATGCATCCACACCTCCCTGGCAGGGCCTGCATGTTGTCAAATGTCTGTCCCAGTCTGTGTGGACACCTAATTGTACCTGAGAGATGCCAACTGATGGAATGAAATAATGACTCAAAACATTGATGATGACAGGCATTTGCATCAACTGGACCCATCAGAGCATGCACACGTGGGAAGGTTCATCTCAGGCTTCCTTCTATGTGTCTGAACCTGCCTGCCAGCAGCTGGGGATCTGCACAGGCAGCAGCTGGCTGGCTGTTACTTCCTTACTTGCACTGCTGCTGGAACAGAAGTGTTCCAGCAGGCTGGAATCCATGATGCTACCGGGGCCCTCACAACAGGCACACAGCTGCTATGGAGCCCTGCTTAGGGGAGTGCCCTTGCCAGATGGAAGTGGGTATTTAGCCGTGTGCAGGCAGAGCTCTGGGAAGACAACAGGTAACCTGGGATCTGCCTGGGGCTCCTTGCTCTATCAAAAACACATCTGTTCAATCCTGAGTTTCTACAGATTTAGCCATATATGGCTGGCTGGTGGAGGGTCCTGGAGGAATATTGAAGGCTGTCGGCACACGGCTGTGAAGACCAAGCTGGATGAGACAGCAGCAGCAGCACAATCCCAGCTAAGCCCAGAAATCCACACTGCCACTTCCAACACTGGCCTTGCCGGGTCCACAGCCCTGGGGCAACCTGTGGGGCACCAGGGCTGGTCACAATGCAAGCAGCAGGTCACAGAGGCACAGAAGGGGCACAGAAGAAAGAAAGAGAGAGGCAGGAAGCTTCCAGAAGAGACAGAAAATCAAAGGGAAGTATCTGGTGGCACCAGAGGAGGTTATGAGACTGTGCATTAGGGTCAGTCACATATAGGTAAAGAGAAGTGGTTGATGTGGGCAGGTGAAATGGATTTGCCTTTTTAGGAGAAAAGGGGAGATAGCTCAGAACAAGGAATGTTTTGTCATCTGAGTGGCCCAGTCAGTTTGACACCAGAATTTTAGCCACAGATTTTCAGGATGCAGATGAAATAGCTCTACTGCAGATGGGTTATTACTAACTCCCTGATTGTAATGATTCATGCACTTCCTTCCAAATTCCATTTTTCCTTCTCATGTGCTCTTCTCATGTGCACAGCCTATTTCCAGAAAGAGCAGTTATTACACCAGTCTTTACTAGGTAAGTGTTACTTTTCTTAGCCAGCTGTTTCTGTTCTGCTTTCTTTTTAACAGGAAGATAAAACAATTAAAAATTAGTCAGTCCACATTGTACCTTTTTTTGCTCCTTTTCCAGAAACATTTAGTAGGTGTGGCCATAGGAGGCAGAATACTCAGCTCCTCTGACTGCACAGGGTATTTCTGTAGCAGTAATGCAGTTTCCAATGCCCACTATTAGATTACACTAATGTCATCCTAATATTTTCTCTGTGTAAAGAAATCATGCTTTTGGAGGTGCTTTGACACATCATAAAGCAAATGGAAAATCCTGTTTGTTACCATTCACATTGGTTTGATACTACCTTAAACTGGTAAAAGGATATTAATGGTCTGCAGCTTGAAAATTATCACTAGCAGTGGCTTTTATTTAATCACTCTTATTATTTTCAAAGGCTGGTTTGAATTCTTAATTATGTGTACCTACCTCCTCCTCTAAATTTCCATCTGATGATATTCTTCAGTAATATTTTTTAGTGTGGAACTTTCAGGTGATGTTAAAATAACAAAAAAGCCCAGCTCCCACCTTCCTCTTTGCTTTTGTATGTCTCAGCTTACATTGCTTTCCTGTCTTTGATGAATCATTGCATTTACTTTGTACTGATACTTTTACATTTCAGGCCAGAGCATTGATTTTGGTTTCCTTGTTTTCTGATCAGAAAAAACACAATTTTTTTCTCTTTAGGTATCACTGGATTTTTGTCAGATCAGAGAAACCTTCTTTTCTAAGTTGTGATTTCACAGGATGTTGAGTCAATGGCATGCAGGTGTATCTGCTCACTTTTGAAAATGCTTGGTGTTGTTTCCTACTAGCAGTCCAGGTCCCAAAGCAATGTTGCTTTATAATTCAGCTGAGTCTTATTAAAATCTAAAACATAAACAGTATAAAATATAACAATCAAGTATGAGAATAGAAATGAACATTTCAAATACTAGAGACTCCCAACTATACAAATAAAAAACCTCTTTTACTTCTTGTCACGGCCATAGGGTGGCACTGGCTATTGCTGAGCATTGATGGATGTCCTAGAAGTAGTACAGCCCAGTGTTTTAAATTTATCAGAGCATTTTCAGAGACTAGAGATCTGGTTCATTCAGACTGGTCCATGGTTTGTTCACTCCTGCAAGCAGGTAAAACAGCAGCTTTTTCCTGATAGGGCTCTGATAGTACCAACTCCAGCTCTCCACCCTCCTCCTCAGCCAACTACTGCCACTTGCAGCAGAGAGACTGGGAAGAGATTTCCTTCTGCGCCTTCTCTGGCTTCCTTCTCCTGTTCTGCTGCCTGCCTTGCTGCCAGCAAAGGAAAATATCAGGCAGCTGTGAAGATGAATGTGGTCTCACACCCTGCGGTTTCCTCCTCTGGGTGGTGATCATTTGCCCTCTTCTCAGTGAGCCCATCAGCTGTCAGTGACATTCCCTCAACCTGTGTTGCAGCCCTGCCTGTGGAACCACCACAGGAGGAGCAGTGTGTTGGTGAAGGGATGTTGCCTTTCCCCACCTGCTGCTGCCACTTGCATAAGAAGAAAAAAACCCAACCCTTGCATCTTTTTTTTTTCCTTTACTTACCATGGAGCCAAGCCTACTGAGGTGGACAAAGGATAATTAAATCCTGATGAGCCAGCAGACTTGGCACAAAACGAAGAAGAACCTTGAAATATTGAAAGGCATTTTAAAAAATTGGGAAGCGTTAACCTCAGGTGATTTTTGTGATGATGAGCAGATGAAAGTTGGAAACACGTAACTGAATTACCGTTTGTAGATATGCAGCACTTCTGAAGTTAAAGTATCATGTTCAATGTAGTTAAAGTAGTTAATATTTGCCAGATTAGCTTGAGGCATTCTGATGTAATGTGAAGATAACAGTGGCACAGCGTGCTTACACAGATTAAATGAGACATACTCATGTCCAATGCTTTCACAGAAACACACCATCAGCACAGCTCTCCTTTAACCTGCAAAATCTTATTTTACTAATACCTTCTACAGATTATGTTGTAACAGTGCAGGAAGTGATTCATTTTAGACATACAAATGTTGTTATACTTCAAAGTGCTTTATCACTTTTCTGTTTCAACTTTACGTACAGCAAGTGGGTAAAACTTCAGCAGCATTTAGCTGTATGAATTCCCCCCATGGGCTATGCCCACTGTGGTAGCAGAACTATTTGTCAGCAGAATTTCTTCTCACAGCCTACTCTTATCAGAAGACACATGCGATTACTAAGCTAAAATGGTATGTGAAAACATATGGTGTTTTGGAGCTGCTTGGTTACTGTGGAGGATAAATAGCTCCTGACCCTAACCAGGATCTTTTCATGAAAAGAGCGGTGTCCCTATGCCTTATAAAGGCATGGGCAGGCTTATTCCAGCGCTCAAGAAGGGGCGGTAGCGGGTTCGCGCTGCTGAGTTTTTTTTTTTTTTTTTTTTTTTTTTTTTCCTCCAGCAGCGGTCGCAGGCGAATGAAGAAGTTGAGCTGAAACTGTGAACACTTCATCCCGGCACTTAGCGGCAAAACTCAGTCAAGAGAGGAGGAAGCAGGTGAAATTAAAAAAAAATAAATAAATAGGAAAGCCACTTGGTCATGGGGAAATCAGGTGAGCAAATGCCTTTGTGCAGTTGGCTGTGTGTTCGCACAAAGTCCGTGCCTGGTTTGTGCTTGGAAAGTGTTGCTAAAGCGTTCAGTGACTTTTCTCGGAGAATGCTGCTTTCATTTGTGCATGGTACAGCCTGGGAGGAGCTTTCTCTCTGACAAAGGGTTGGATTGAAAAAAAAAAAAAGAAAAGAAAAGCGACCCCCTCCTCATTCTGCACGGTGTAGAGGTAGTTGTATTTCATATACAGTTTGTAACCTGAAGTACTTTTGCTTTGCTGTAAAGAATGACTAGGAATCCTGTAGCTCTAAAGTTATTTTGTGTCTTGCTGTCTGACAAAACTTACTTGCCTTGCAGAGAAGCAGCAGGATGCTTCGAGGGGGGTAAGCTTTATAACCCTTCCTGTTGGAAGGATTTAGATGTAAGATTTGGTTACCATTTAACTGAGGACAGCCTTGCTCAGCTCCTAAGTCTCTCCCCAGCTGTGCACATATTCCTTAAGCCTTTCCCTGCTGCTGCTGCTGCCCGTGCTGTTGGTTTTTCCCCCACTGCTGCTGGCTGTCTGTGTGCCCTGCTCAGTTTGGGCTGGGGCAGACTTCTCCAAAGCTGCCAAGGAGTCAGAGACTTTAAGAAGGGAGTGCTCAGTGCCCTTGGTTTTCTTCGTCTTTGTGCTGTTAAGGCCATGAGTGAAAAACTGTGCTGAATTTCTGGAACAGCTGGGAAACTGGATGGGACTTTTTGTTCTTTTTCTTGGGGCATTGTTTCTGTGATAAATCAGAGCCTGGTGGCATGTTGTCTGTCTTGCCTGTGTGTCAACAGCACATTTGGGGACATACTCAGCAAAACCTTGAGTACTTGATTAACTCAAAACTATAGGCCTCTTCAGAGAAACTTAAGGAAAATCTTTGTGTGAGTAACACTTTTAAGGGCTCAGCATGGGTGTATTGGGTTTTTTTTCCTTTTTCTTTATTTTTAAAGGTCAGCTTGCTAGATGAGATCAGAACTGTCTGCAAATGTGAGGGGCTACTGGTATGACACCCAGTCCAGACAAACCACCTGCTTTTTTTTTTTTGGCAAAGTCCAGCTGCCAGTGGGTGGATTTCGCCTCATATCCTGGCAGCTAGATTGGGATAAATAACACTATAACAATTTAAATAAGTGTAGTTGCTGTGAAGTATCAAGCTCAGCACTTCCCATGCTGAGTACAAATACCTAATCAGTGTAGTGCCTGTACATTACATTAGCAAAACACATTGGGCAAAAGCAGTAGAGATACTCCACTGTGCATGTCACCATCCCCAAAGGAATAAAAATCTTCTTTTGTTTTAATGCATGCAAATTGCTAAAAGAGACATAAGGCAGTTACCATCTTCATTTTTTCCCCTGCACATTTATTGCTGTGCATTAGTTGATTTTTACAAACTTAGGAACAATGGCAGACAGAAACTCCCTTTGCCAAGGGAGTAGTTTGCCAAGGCTTGCATAATGTTTGCATCCTTAAGTGGTTATACAAATAGAGCTTGAGATCTAGGTACATGTTAAGAATGTTTTCTAACTACTTGTGTCATCCAATGTTAAACTGGGTCCAGGTTATTGTCTTTGAGCTGTGTGCAATATTTGTAGATGAATCATAAAACTGAGATCCTGTCCTGACAATTGGTTTATTGACCAAATCCCATCTGCCCTTTCTAGTTCACTGAAGTCTTCAAATTCCTGTCCGAGATCATTCAGCGTGGCTTGCCTTTGAGTGGGGAGAGCAGCTGTTTTACAGAGTACTGCTTCCTCTGTGTTTTGTGTGAAACAGAAAATGTGTTCCCGCTCTAATACTCTTAAGGTGTGATGCAGACAAATTTGTCTGTACTAGGGTACATGAGCATGTAACAGGTTGCATGATGGGTCTGTCTGACCTCAAAACAGATTCCTTGCTCCTCTCCTGGGTCAGAAAGAGTAAGGCAGAGATTACCTGAAGGTTTAATTTAAGGATGCTCTAATTCATGACAAGCAGGGCCACTACTTTAATATAAGTGAGCAGTTCCTTTAACCTCTTGGTTTTGGTAAATCTGTCTTGAGGTCTAAGTGTCCCCACGCAAAGAAAACCTGCTACTGGAAATCTCAGTTCTTCAATAAAAACTCTCCAAAAATGTTGTACTACTAGTTGTTAGATTATATTTGAAGCAATGTTCATTCCAAGTGTCAGAGCTGGAGTCTTAGCATTGCTTTGTTTCGTTGGGTAGAGCCGAGTGTTGAAAGCATCAGCACCTCTGACTCAGCTCTCTTCCCAGGAAGCTGCAGGCTGCTGATGAAACCAAATTCATACTGAAACTTCCTCGCCAGGGTTAGAAAATGCTTTCCGTGGTCATAACTCCTGTGAATACTTAAGCCAAACACGGAGACCCCCTCTGCCTTCCCCCAGGTCTTCTCTTTTCAGACACCGTTTGGATTAGTGGGGGGGGGGGCGGGGTGCAGACAGCCGCCCCCACAGATCCCAGAGAGCTCTGACCAAGAAGACAGGGCTAAGTGTTTCTGCAGGAAAGGAGGGGATGGTGAGCTGACAGCTCTTCGCTGCCCTGTTGCCGAGAGTGCCGTGCTGGCAGGGCTCGGAGCCCGCTGCAGCTGTGCGCGGCCGGAGGCGCGGTCCTGCGGGCAGCCCTGGCCCCGCCGGGGATGGGATATCCATCCCTGCGAGCAGCTGCGGGCCGTGCTCAGCAAAGCAGCTGGCTGCAAGCTCCACTCCTCCGCTCCGGAGCACGTGGATTTCTGCTGAGCAGTGGGAGTCTCTGAAACGGCTGGGATGGTGGTAGGAAAGGCTGCTAAAAGTCTTATTTCTCCCGCTTCCCCCCGGAAGGGAGCTTGGCCCGCTTGCTCCCTACGGGGGAATAGCCCTCTTTATTCTGGCAAGTATTTGCAGACGGTGTCAAAGTCAGGCTCAGTAAATACTGCAATCATTTTACAGAATTTCGTTTTCTTTTTATAGTGTGGTTTTATTTTTTTTGCTCTTTTCCCTTTTTTCCCCCCGCTTCTGCAAATGTGGGTGGGACTCCAGAGAAAGGGCTGGGAGTTACCCGCTGCTCTGCGTGTTGAGTCAGTACCAAAAACAAAGAGGGGCTGAGAAAGGGTTTCGACAAAAGGAAAAGAGACAGGAACCAGACTCAGTGCAATTTTCCATGCTGGTTCTAATATAATTTAGAAGCATGTGCTGATTTTTAACTCTTGAGATACAGTAAAAAGGACTGTTGTGTTTTCTGCAGAACGAGCTACATCTTCAGCTGAAATGCTGACTTGTACTTCAGCATCCTGGTAAGAGACAGCCGTGGTAGGTCATGACAAAAATACAGGCATACTAGACAAGTGACCTGTGTGCTTTCTGAGAAATTAGATGCTCCCAAGCTGCCAAAATGAGAGAGTTGTGCTGGCTGGTTTTACAGGACTGGTGGGGATAGGGAAGATGGATTCTTCTGAACTGCTAGAAACGGAGATTTTGCATTTGGTAACATTGGGACATTTGCAGAACTTGCAAACACAAGTTACTGTCTTTTTCTTTACACCAGAACTGAACTGGAGGTGTGGTGGGAAAATGACTTTTCAGAACCAAAGCTAATTCAATTCATAGCCCTACATCTCCAGTTGTTGTGTGCAGAAGGCAGTGATTGCTGGGTTCAAGTTCAATAAGTAGCAGATTAAAAAAAAAGTCTTCCAGGAGTGTGTCAGGCTTTGGCAGTATTCTGGGCCCCATTTTTACCTGTCTGTTGAACCATCAGGGTTTTGGTGGGGGAGGAGTATGCAGCAGCCACCTCGTGCAACAGCAGTTGCTCCTGTCAACTGTTAGATTTTACCCTCAGCTCTTCATGTTCAAGGCAGATAAATACCAAAACAAGTGGGAAGGGCTCAGGAAGAATAAGATAGAATGTGATGGTCTGTAGTAACTGAGTGAGATACCTACCAGGGTTTCCCATGCTATTGTGTTGTACATTAAAAAAAAAAAAAAAAAAAAANAAAAAAAAAAAAAAAAAAAAAAAAAAGGAGCCTGAAGGAAGCTTTTTTTACTGGAAACATACAAATCCTGCATTTTCTATCAGTACAGTTGGTTGTGTCTGTCTTGCCTGGGTTTGAATTTGCTTCTGTTGCTGCTCTATGTGCAGGAACAAAAAGTATGAGAAAACAAGTATTTTGATTTTAGTATTATTGTTTAGTATTTTAATTTTGATATTTTGTTGTTTATTATTTATCTCAACCGGCCAGAAGGCTATGTCAGATCTCTCTTTCTGTAGAGGCTGTGCTGTTCTCTGAAAGATAAGTTGGAGCCTATCTCTGTTCTGTTTCTACAGGCAGATGTAGGCAAGTTCTGCCCAGTCTGTGAAGGTCTGAACAGCAGCCAGAGCTGGGCTGGGTGGCCCTGCAGAGGAGGATGAAGTGAGGCTGTGCAGCTGCCCAATCTCCCTGCTGCAGAACTGGCTCCTGTACAAGCAGGTGTGAGGGGGTGGTAGGAATCTGGGGTGTTGTGTAGGAAGACAATATGGGCCTGTTTAGATCACTGTAAACATTATTTAATGTATCCCTGGAAATGCTCAAGGTCAGGTCAGATGAGGCTCTGGGCAACTGGGTATAGTTGAAGGTGTCCCTGCTCATTGCAGGAGGATTGAACTAGATGACCTTCAAAGGTCCCTTTCAATCCAAACCATTCTATTATTCTGTGATTCTATTAAATAAATACCTTTTTTAAAAGATTTTGAATTGTGAGAACTGGAGTTTAACCTGTTGAGCAGAGGGATGAAAAACAGGTGGTGTAATTGATAGTAAATGTGAGTAAAGGAAGATTTCTGTGCCTCCCTGCCTGACTTTGGCTACTGGATAGGTGAGTTCACACACATCAGTGATCAGAAGAAATGTGCATGGTCATATTTCCATGCCTCAGGGAGGTGCATAAGTAAACATACTTTGAGCATTACCACAGTTATCTTGGATGTCCTTGGCAGAAAAGCAAGGTGGGAGGATATTGGAGCTGATGAGATTAAAGGTAGTTCAGGTATGCCTACCCCAAACCATGACAGAACATGAATGGTAGAGGTGTAAAATGAAGGAGCATATCCCAGGAGACATGGGATAGTTCTATCTCTCTTTGATTCTTGCTTGCAAAATTCTTCACTTTCCAAAGACTTTGGTTGGCACCACTCAGCTAGCAGTGCTCTGTAAAGTGAGTTTGGCACTGGGTAAAAACAAGGTTATGTCTGTTGCTGTCCATCCACAAGCATAAGAACATGCAGCATCCAAAATATGAATAGAAAAAATTATTCCATTTCAATTCAATTGCTTTTCAATAACTCAAAGCAACTGATTTCTGTTGTTACTCATTAATGAGTATAGTTGTGCCTTATTTTCTTCAATGAATTTCTGTAATTATAAACTCTAAGCAGATACAGAATTGGGGAAAGAAGAGATGGAGAAAAGATTACACTCATTACTTCTCCTGCATAGTGTGATTCTAACACATGCAGGTCACTTGTGGCTTTGTGTTTGGGAGTGCATGTGCCCAAGGAATGTCAGCGCCCAGCCTTGAGGGAGGCCAGGAACCTACGGAAAGTCCTTTTCTACTCCTGCCCTTACCAAAGAACGAGGCTGAAGTNCTAAAATCAAAGGCAGTGGTGTTTTTCTCATCATTCCAAGGTTTTTGTGGACTCAGGACACCCAGGGGGACGTCCTGGGCTCCCACATAGGAATTCTTTGGCAGTTGGATTTAAGGATAGGAGGTGTTTCTGATGGGGGAATCTAATTAGTCTTTTTAAAAGGGATAGCAGCATACACATTAACTGCCTAAAAATGGGTTTTGTAGGTAATCATGCCACACACCCTCTGTGGGTGTGTGGCATGATTACATGTGTCGTTTCTGGCAGAATAGTAATAAAAACAACATTTTTGGTTGTCTTTCATGCAAAGCCAGGACTGGCTGCTCTGGAGATGATGAGCAGTCAGTTCCAACCTTGTGTAAGATGAACACTCCATGGAAATGACTGCTTGCTGTTCTGATTGTTGGTCAGTTTGGAGGAGACAGGGGCTACAAGCCAAGGACTTCTCCTCACACCCTTGCTTCCAGTGCAAGTGAAAACTTGCTTTTGTCAGTGCTCAAGCCCTCAAGACTGCTGATGAGTGCTGCTTGTTTTGTAAATGCCTGTATCAGGGAAGGCTCTGCTGCCTCTCAGAGCTCTGCAGCCTCCAGTTTACCAGGTGTTCCTTTTTAATCAGGGCAGTCAATTGCCTTACTGTTTATAAAGGGCCTTAAGTGAGGAAGTAATCAGCACTGTCTATTATAGCAAGAATAGGATTTGCAATCAAATAGTGACATGACTAATGTCATCGAAGCATTATTGCACTGGCAGCTTCCTATTCTCAGGCCACATGCCCCCAGTTGGGTGTGGGGGAAAAGAGTGTGTTGCATTGTGTGGCACAGGTAATGCAAGGTTAGTAAGTTCCCAGTTTGCTGTAGAGCAAGCCCAGGTATTAAAATGAGTGGGGTCCTTGGCCATCAGATGTAGTTAACTCAGACATCTCACTGTTGTCCTGAAGCTCACCCCAGTGATAAGCAAGTGTGTGAGCAAATTCGGGCAAAACTGGATGCTGAGAAACATCGCAGTGACTCCTCCCTGAAGAAGGATCTCCTGAGCTGAAGAGAAAGCTATTTTGAGCAGCAAATGTAGGAACGTTCCAGGAAACTACTCCCATTTAAACTAGTATCTAATTATAACTCCCAGTTCCTTTCACTTCCATCAGCAACACTTTCTCTTCTAGCTTTTAGTAAGGTTACAGGATAATTCATGTTGGAAGGGAAATCATGTACCAACAATTATGATAGCTCTCATAAATGCCTATTGTATAGGATGGAGACCTTGCCCCTTTATTGAATTCTTGATTGTGTAAAAGGAGACAGGGAAACCCCACCCAGGATACAATACTTTCTAAACATAGTATGATTTTATCTTTCCTTTCCTCCAGGATTTATACATGGTTTCATTTCTTCTGTATATTTCCAAGCAATCAAACAGTTTTGTTAGAGAAAAAAAGGGAGTTTAACACTAAGGGAGATCAGTTTTTATGGCTGGAAATGATTCATGAATTGGAGTGTCAGATCCATTTTCCCAAATGACATATAACATTAAGGGCCAGCCTTGGAAGATGTTACAGTCCCAAATGGGGGGCAAGAAAGTGCAGTTGAATATGTGGAGAAAGAAGCATGGAACATTCACTCCCTGTGTTGCTGCAGACACCAGCAGCAGGAGACCACCCTGAAGCACTTGTGGCTTCAAACCAAAAGCGCTGAGTCAAAGTGCAGTAGAACATGACTGTCTTCTTAACATTTCTCACATCAGTTAGACATCCATCACTTCTCCATAGAAGGAATGCTATTCTCAGAGTGTGAAAGATTCAGCTAGGAATGGTTTCCAGAGAATTGCATTTCAAGTGTGGATAAAGATTAATAATAAATATCGGTTCTCTTAGAAGAGCCGAGATGCAAATGTGGTCTTTAGAAGCTGGGATCTCTTTTACTCGAGAATTTTGTTTGTTTCTAGTCAGTGAATATACTTTGAGAAGTTTGTCACAATAGAAGTATCAGTTACCTAGGACAGTAACAAAGGATTTTTTGATGTAATTACTTTACAGTTCCCTAAAGCTTCTAATTATTTCTTTCCACAAACCTATTGAGCATACTAAAAGCTGTACTTGCTGCATTCTTATTCCATAACCCACTTCTGCTTCCAGGGTAGAGTAAAGCAATTCTGCAGAATCAAGGGAGACTGAAGGGATTTCAGTTTTAAAGCAGAGCTTTAAACCCAATGTTTAAACAGTTACTTGATTTCCTTTTAAGTGTTTTCTATCTACTTTACATCTGTCTTCTCCATGTATTCTGGCACCTGGCTTCTGTTGTGGTTTAGGAGTGGTATTCTACAATTTACTGTTCCCACTGAAACTGTCCCAAATGATACACTCTTCTCTCAATCTCCTCTCTCCATTCCCAAGGGTGGCTGGAGAGAAGAATTGGAGAAACAAAAAGTAAAGATGTGTTGAGATAATAAAAAATTTACTGAAAACAGCAATGGGAAACAATTTACTGGAAACAGGAAGAAAACATAGAGTAACACCAACAATATTAATAGAAAAATGTACAAGACGGGTGAGCGATTCATGTGCAAATGCTCACTACCACTCAGAGCTTAAAATACCTGGTTGTGCCACGCTACCTTGACATGGAAGAGAACCCCTTCCCCCATTCCTGGAAAGTGGTGAGAGGTGGAATAGAATAATCTCCAGATCCTAGCTGTGGTTCCTCCTGGCTATTGCAAAAACTAGCCCTGGCCTGGCTGGAAGCAGGATAGTTTATTTCTGCCTGGGCTCTGGGCCTGAAAGAGTAGCATGGAAGTAACATGCAGTGTCCTGTTATTATGTAAGCATGTTCCTAGTTATTTATTTTTGGAGGAAGATTGAAAGGTGCAATTTACCTCTAATGCACACATTGGGTGAAGAGCTTGAGGCCTTTGTCATGGTTCAAAGAGATTGAGACAGACATAATGGTACCCTTCTCAGTAGGATTCTGAATGAGGTTTGTTTGATAGTAACATAGGTCAGTCTGGCTTGGAAGAGACTGTTGAAGGTCCTCTAACACAACCCCCAGAGCAGGCAT
>WEZZ01025121.1:201775-217265 GCA_013400585.1 Chloropsis cyanopogon | reverse complement strand
GTGGTTCATTTCATCCTGCTGCCAGGTAATGAGGGTGGTACTTTGGTGTTCTTCTGTCCAGCCTGCACCAGAGCTTAGGTACAGGGTATGCTTTTTCTGTCTTCACTAATGTCTGTATTTGACAGACCTTTCCAATTTTTTTTTTTATGTGATTTCAGCCTCCAAACAATTTGCTGAAGAAGTCTTGAAAGTACACAATGACTACAGGAAGAAACATGGAGTCCCCCCATTAAAACTCTGCAAGAAGTTAAACAGAGGAGCCCAACAGTGAGTTCAGTCCTTTCTTTTCTGTAATGAGATTTGTGACACTTTTATCTGTCAGGTTTGACTGTGTTTACTGCAGAGACATTTGNCTGCAGATACAGTTGCATTTTGACATGCTGATAACCAGTGAAGACTTAGTGAGTAGAAAGTGAGAGACTCTACTCTTTCATCCCCTCTTTTTCCATCATATAGCAGTAGCTGGTCGCATGGACACTTTTGTGGTTATAACTGTACAAATCTTTCTTGGAGCCTTTTCCAGATGTGGACTACATCTGTCTGCACTGGTAGGTGTCCTCCGCAAAGGGCAGTTGTCTAAAAGATGCTTCACCACCACCTCTGTCAGATTGAGGGATTGTCATCTGCAGGAGAATATCTACTCCTGCTGAAATAGTGAGAAAAGAACTTTTTCATGCTAAGTGGTGACTGGTCTACGATCAGTGGAATAAGGAGGAAGTAATTTCAGATTAATTTGTTTATCTCCCAGCCCCAAAAGTGAAAGCATTATATGTTCTCTGTTCTGTCAGGAAGGAAACATCTTGCCTCTACTCCAGTGTTAAAGACTGCATGACTTCTTCTCAGTCTAACATACAGTGAATCTGTCTTCCTGCTCTCTGAATTGAGTCTTCCTTTACAGAAATTTGAGTCCAATACCGCTTGTCCTCTTTACTGTAGTTACGATAACCAGATTAATTCTCTTCTCTTTACAGCAATATTTTTCAAAAAGCAGGTTTAAAAAACTTCAATTTTTTTCATGCTGATCCTCACAGTACAAAGGAGATAACTGAAGGAGTAAATGCTGATTAAACTATTCAGAAGATAAATGAAACTAAATGGTGGGCAGTTTGGTCCCTACTCTAGATATAAGATCTCTTCCCAATAGCTTTCTACAAAAACCATGCAGATTTCTCTGTGCTGGATGACTGGGAGAGAGATTCTGTAGTCTTTCCAGAACCTGATTTATTTATTGTCCCAGCATGATGGGACACAGATATCACACAGATGAACTGGCTCCTGACTCCTAGATTTCTCCCAGGTGTTGTGCTGTACAACACACCATGTAAATGGCATGTGAACATGACCTCTGGCAGCAAGAAAAATCTTGGTCTTTTCACTTTTTCTTTCTTTTTTTTTTTTTGAGACACCATTACAACTGGATACAGTATTCCTAAGATGTGGAATGCTAGTGACTCATTCACCAACCTTGTAATCTGCTGGGGCTTTCCTTCTGTTCTTCTAAGGTTTATGCTCACAGTGAGGAAGGAATTTCATTGACTTGTCAATAGCACTTGTTGGGTCTCAGAAGTGCAACACTTGGTTTGAACAAGTCAGCTTGTATGAATAGTTCAGATTATTCTATCAAATATGCATTGCTCCACATTTATCTCTATGTGTGCTGTTGCCCTTGCTGGGTATTTTTAGATCCTTCAGAAATTCCTCACAGCCCTCTTTGGTCTCAGCTGATGCCCTGCTGCGATGAAGAACAATAGGAAACCTCTCTTTGGTTGAGGTCTATAACTTAACTTGTAAGAATTAAAAGACACATTCAGAGACTGCTAAAACTGCTTGATAGCAAGAACAAGAAATGTTTTGGTTTGAATAAAAAACATGAAATTTAAGAAATCTTGTATTTGTCAAGACGGATTTTGCATATTCTTAAATTAAAAGAAGAACTTCACCTTTTCTTTCAGACCATCCTATATATATACCTTTGTTGGTATGCATTTGGTGTATCTCTGGGTACTTTTCTGTGCTTCTCTACCTGTGTTGAAAGTTGTATGTTTCCTGCTATTTTCAGGTCCAGTTATTGTGAGAGGTGAACTGTCACACAGGATCCCTGCTTTAACATGAGATGAGTCAGCCTCAGCAGGTGTCTGTTTATCTCTGACTGTAATGAAGCATAGGGTGATGATCTCAGATGAAAATCTCATGCTTTCAACTGCCTGAGCTGGAGTGGATTAATCACCCTTTGTCTCCTGGCAGCTTCATCCATCTGCAATGTGTACTTAGTCTCAATTCTACCTCTAACTTGGGATATGAGGATCCTGAGAAAAATTACAGGACTGTAGAGGTAGCATCTAAGGATCCTCTAGTCCATGATCTGGCAAACTGACAACTGTCAAGTTTTCATTATTTCTAAAATAATGGATGTAGCTAAATACTCTTCTTTTTTATTTGGTGGGAGAATCAGGGCAGAAGGAAATTAGAACCTAATGACTGAAGTACTAGCTTGGGTCAAAATGTTCAGCTGGATAAAATTAATGTCTCTGGCAGATGCCAGAAATTCATGATTAGGGAAAAGAGTAGGAGGACAAAGCAGATGTGATCCTTCCCCCATTACCTTCTTCTGGAAATTACAGATTTATCCTGGAAATTATGGTTTTCCTAACCAGAAAGTTGTATCCTCATTCATTTGTTGCTGTTGTTTAATATGCCATGAAGATTCCTCCCCACATCCATACTCTGGGAATTTGCCTCTCTCTTTTTCAAGCTCACATGTGCTTTGGTGCCTGCATTGTCCTGTGGTGATGACTTCTGCTGCACAGTGTGGAAGAAGTGCTTTGTCTCGCTTGAATTTTGAATCTACGACCTGATGACTCTCTGTGTTGCCACTATAAGAAATAACAAATGGTCTTTCCAATTTCCTTGTCTCTGTACTGAAACCTTTCCAATGTTGAATAAAGAGAGTAATTGTTTTACCCATGATGTTCTTCTTAACCCTATTGTTCTAAGAAAATAAAATACATCCCACATTCGCACGCATGTCAAATTCTGTAGAAACAGTGCTGCTTATCCCTGTGTTGGTTTACACAGTTGTTGCCTCAGAGTCTCCATGTGGTCCCCCTCTCTTCCATCTTGTTGCCTGTATATTTTTTTTTTTAATTTGACTATTTTCTTTCATTTGTAAATGTAGGGGGTTTACGCTTGCTTTGACTGAATTCCCACTTCTGTTTTTTTTCCCCAGTCTGACTAAGAACATTTAATTTCCTGTGAGGGACCTAGAAATGCCAGGAGGTGACACCTGTAGCAATTGCTGTGGGTACTTCCCTTTGCACCCACAGTTGTGGCTAAGGATGGCCGTTGGATTTCCAGGTGCTGGTTAAAATGTGGTGCAAGGGGATCTGCCCTTTGATTTCTTCTAGGCTGTTCTCAGAATTTATACAGATGCTCATGAAAGACAGAGAAAATGTGTTTTTTCTTTGCCTAACTCATTGATCTATGTAACCTTAAAGCATCTCTGGCTTTAGGGCTTTGCAACTTGACTTAAACCCGTCATCTTCCAGCGCAATTCCTTGCTTGCATATCCTCCTGTTCCTCCTCCTTTCTGCTCATTGCAGCTGTGGTCCCTGACCCAATGTGTGGATTCCTTTGCTAGGTATGCAGAAGAACTGGCTAAAACGAGGGTCCTCAAGCACAGCTCCGAGTCTGCTAATGGGAATTGTGGAGAAAACCTAGCATGGGCATCCTATGACCAATCAGGTGACATTTAATTTCCTGTGCTCTCTCAGACACCTGATAAATGCCTTATCTCAAGTACTTTGGGTTGCATCTGGTAGCAAGAATGCTGGAGTTTCCTCTACTTCAGAAATGTATCCAGCATAGCCCAGCCCAGGCTCCCTGGGTAGAGGCTGGTGGTTTGCAGTCACCTGTGTGTCCTGAGAGCCAGAAGCACGTGTGGGCACAGAGGGAGTAAGGGATTGTGGCAGTGTGTTCTGTCCCTTTGGAGACAGGACCCTATGTCCCTGCTGTGGAGCTGACTTGTGTGTCCCTGCAGGAGAGAAGGAAGGCAACAATGCCCCCTGCTTCACCTTTATACTTAGTTTCTCCCAGCCGAGGAGAGGTCTGCCCACAGCCCAGCTGTGGTGAGGGAAGTGGAAAAATGTCTCTTGCACGCTGCACAGCAGTTCCTGTTTGTGGGGGCTAAAGCAGGGGGCTGGCTACCAAAGTGACAGTGGTTGATGTCCTTCCACTAATATCTTCCACTCTGTCAGCAAATAGGCTTTAAGCCCTTTTTCATGATTGCATTTTTGAAGACTATTTTACTTCATGTATTTTCTGATTGTAAATGTAATATGTAACTGGGAGCCTTTGGTTTGGGTGCCCCAGGAGCTGAATTTTGGTCAGGCTGACAGCCTGTAGTGAGCCCTTAGCTGGAGAGAGATTCAGCAGGCTCTTCCCTCCTGCCTCCTTCCAGTGAGCAGGGTTCATGCCTCAAGCCTGCCGGGAGAGCAGGTGGGATGTATTAAAAGTGACCATTTGCTTTCTTTATTCCAATTTACCTTGGGAATTTCCAGCACAGCCCCAAAGAAACAAAAGCTCGTTTCTGTAGGCTGGAGGCTCTGTTTGAAGGATCTGGAAATTTTAGTGAGTTTTAGTCCCAGGGATGCTGTTTGGTTCCTCTTCAAGTGCCAAATCTAGTCTCAGTTTTCATGTTGAAAAAGAAACCCATGGTGGAAAAATACAATTTGATCTGCTCATATTTGGCATTCTGTCCTTTGCAAGGGTGTGAGGAAAGGATTTGGAGCAGCATGGGAAAACACAGATGTATGGCAGAGTTTGCATAGTGGCTATGACTCACTGACTGAGCTTAGCTCTTTCTTGTTTATGTTGCTGGCCTGTACTCCTTCCCTTGAGGTTAAAGCCACAGAATTCCCTTTTAGAGAGCTGGAAACATAACACACAAATCCTTCTACATAATGTCTGTCTTTTCTCTGGATCTGGTCTGTTTTCTTCAATGCACAGTTTCCATACATGACTTTCCAGTTTTGAGAAGTTTTGCTGGTTTTTATCCACAGGATTAAATACCATGTTGAGAAAATTAAGGTACATCCGCTTTTGTTCCGTGAAACATTTCTACATTTCCAATGCAACAGGATCACTTGAAGGACCAGAATGAGAAAGCTAGTTCTTCAAAGGAAGTTATTTTCTCATCTAGGCTTAGTCTTCACCTCTGTGGAGCTGGTTCATTCTTCCTCTTTTTCTCATATAGTTCCCTCTGGATAGTTAATTTGTACCCTGCTCAATGAGGCTGAAATTTGGATTAAGACATCCATTCAGGGGCTTAACAAAGGCAGGCAGTGTCTTCTGGTTTCTTTCCCAGATAAAGCAAAACTCAATAAACCTCTAGCATACTCTGTATTCTCTCTCAAAAAGTGATGCTGTTGTTTATTTTGGCTCTTGCTGAGTTCTGTAATAATGCCAGAAGATGCATTTCTTGTTTCAGGGAAGATTTAAGCTTTCAACTATAAAGCCTTCTAATGTGACTCCTCTCCTGGTACAAGAATACCTTGAATTCTATTCAGGATTTTAGAGTTACATAGCCTAAAGCTGTTGCTAGAAATATGTTTATCCCTGTAATCCAAGAAATAGTTGACAGCTGTTTCCTCCCTCCAGTCCTGCAGGAACCTGCTCTGTGGCAGACTTTTCTTTGTCTGTGTTCAAATAAGTGAGCTGTCATCTGCCACTAATGCAGCCTGCCTTGGCAGCTGTGCTATGTCAGGCTTCTCAGGATGCCTCATCTCATTTCTTGTGCGTTGGAGGGCTGAAGGCAAGTACTGGATGTCTGAATTCTGTTTGGGATGGCTGGTGGGGCTGAAAAGAACATGCCCTGTTGCTGGTGGAAACACTGTGGCTTATGAACTCTAGAGAGTTCGTAAGAGAAATCCAGTCAGCTATCCCCCAGATCTGTGATGGGAGGAATCTGGGTCTCCTAAGGTTGGGACTAGTGTGCAGAGCAGCACAGGCACTGTCTGTCCAAGCCCTGGAGGAGTGTGCTCTGACTGAAGGCCTGCCTTGATGTGTCTTTTGCTGTCTAGCACCAGGCTCATACAATACTGCTAAATAAAGTAAAATAAAATAAGGACCTGCATGAGGGATGTTGAAAGTAGAGAATTACTTCCAAAAGCCATTGGTATGACTTTGGTCTAGGTAGATATTTTATTTCAAAGGCAATGTTTTATCTACCCTCTTTCCCCTCAGACTGGTGGAAGGAGTGTTGTGAAAACTTAGTTTTTATGTAGATCACCAAGGTGCTGCCCATTTGCAGAGAAATAAGTTCTATGTGATTCTATTAGAATGTTTTTAGCAACTTAGTGGGATTACTTGAGAATTTAAGCATTCTTTAATATGAGGAGAAATAGCAAGGCTGGGCCCAGGGAAATTAACTGGGCCTAGTTGAGGTGAGCTGAATACAGGAATAGGGCTGCCACAGCATTGTGTTCCCAATGGTGAGGCTGGGAATGTGTTTCCAGCCTTACACTCACAAGCACACATATAGCATGGACATGTGTTTATGTGCAGAGCAGCACAAACAGATGCAGTCAGTGTTAAAATGAATGGCACCGGTGGGCCTCTTCCTCTTTCCTTTTCCAGCTGATTCCAATATACGTTCCAATATATGTTACTGGAATATATATACATAAATTAACATGGTATATAAAAATACAAGTATCTATTTCTCAGTAAATGATTTAAAAGTAGACATAATGTATATTTTATAGTGTTAAATTACACATGTTTATATATATAATAGAAATGAAATTCCAGTGTGGATCCCAGCAGTAACTAAGCTCAGACACTCAGTCTGCCCAGTAGCTGTCCCTGGATCCCAGTCTCATCAGTAGCTTGCACCTGGACACACCATTTCCTGAGTTTGCAGTTCCAGTACAGTGCATCTCACACACACAGGTCCCTGGCTGCTGCCCAGAACCCACCCTGCAGTGGCCATGCACTTCTGCAGCTCCCCCCAGAGCACTTCCCCTGCTCACCAGCAGGTCCCTCTCGTGCTTTTCTGGTGCTCCAGTTGCTGGCACCACACAGAGGTCCCTGCTACTCTTGTTCTGCTACCAGCTGTTGGCACTCACACCCTCAACATCCACACAGAATGGAGCTCCTCACTCAGGAGAATAGCTGAAAATGACATTTAATGAGACAACAGCACAGCTGATGGGATGCAGAGCATGGCCAGGCATGACTATTGGCACCTGCTTACATGCAGTGGCCCCTTGATTATAAGGGGGACATAATTTAGACTGTTAGTCCTGCATATGGACAGAGCCCACATGGTCACTCCTCTGACCCTCTGAGGAAGCTTGAGGCACAGTCAGTGCGGCCACTTTGCAAGCATGTAGCTTGTGTAAAGAAAATCACATCACTGTGCTGGTTCTGGTCCTAGTCTTGGGCAAAACTATACTTGGACATTAGCTCAAGGATTGTTCCACCAAGTTTTCATGTGAGGGGGATTGTCCATGACGATTGAAACTCATTAGGGTGAGATTCAGCCTGTTCTGAAATGAACTTCTAGTAAGCCTAGCTGAGCAGGTCATCAGTGAGCTGTCTCTCACCGGGAGAAGGGTGGAATCAAATTGTGTTTCCATAGTGGAAGTGTTGAAACTCTGAGTGTAGTTTACAGCAGTGCAAAGAGGAAGGGTGATAAAAAAGCCCAGCAGAATATTTATGAATCAGTTCCACAAGTAGAGCAACAGAAGAGAAGCTGCAGCTCTGACAGCAGGGCAGATCCATGTGCTTCTTGAAAGGAATAAACTATCGTTTCTCNAAGCTGCAGCTCTGACAGCAGGGCTTCTTGAATGCAATAAACTTTGTCATTTCTGCTCTGATCAGGAATGAGGGATGTTAGCAATTTCTTTTCTGTGTTTTTTTCCTTCTGACTGAAAAGCATTTTGAACAGCAGCCAACTTCCTCTGTTTTGGGGGAACTTGGGGAGCAAGGGGAGCTGTTTTCAACAAAACGTTGAAAAGCAATCAAAACAGACCCTAAATACGACTGCATAATTTATTCCATAATACATTTAAATGGAAATATTGTGGTCAGTTTTCTGAACTAGTAAGTCTGAGGATGCAAGTTCCTGCTAAAGCAGATAGGCTCAGTGCACTCCTGACCCTTGTGGTGTTTTCTCTCTGGAAGCCTGGAGGTCACTGGGTTCAAAACAGGGGTTTGCCTTAGTCCCCTGTGTGCCAGCTGTCACTTTCAACATTGGTTTGGCTTGTGTCCCACTAGGGCATTCTTTACTGCTCCACAAAGGGCAAAGAATCAGAATAAAAGTATTTCAGAGGAAAGAGAGACTGTTTAATCTTCTCATGTGGTAATAACTTCCACATTGGATTCCCCCTCACTTCCTGTGCCATGTGACAGATAGCATTCATTCCCTTCACTTACAGGATACTTCTTTAACATGATTTCAAGACAGAGTTTGTCAAAAGTTGCCTAGTCCTTTGGTGACCTTCTCTTTTGCTGGAAGAAAGTCAGTCTTTATTTTCTTATAGCTTGTGAGGCCATGACTCTTTTAATTCAAGGATGACGACAGCAATGCTAGATAATGAAAACTTGATCCTGCATGTGAAAAATGGAGAATAGTGTCTGGCCTCAGTCAGTTGAAAGCTTTTATCCTTGAAATCTGGGAATTAACACATGATAGACTGTGCTGCTCAACTATGCTCATTGTCTTTCAGGTACAGGATTAAAGGAGTCTTACCTGATGCCATTGCTATCTCCCTTGAATTAAAAAAGAAACATTTTTTCAAATGATAGCATTCTTTAAATTAAAAGCAAATTAATTTTGAAGAGATATTGTGTTTGTCAAAATTTCCATGTGCCCTGCAATACTTGCATTATGGAGATTTTAAGTTTTGTCACGTGCAGCCTAGGCACACTTCTAGGAGCTACAGTAAGCAGAGTGGGGGTGACTTTCTCTTTAAATACTGTTTATACTATATCACACCGATACATTAACAGGAGGAATAAAAAGCTGGCAGCAGTGAGAATGCAGTCCTACATCTGCTAAAATCCTGCTTATGTAGTACAGTCACTTCAGCACTTGTACACATAAAATACATGGGCTTCATAAGGCCTGATATGTCAGCAGTCATATTCTGTACTTCTGTTATACCCAGCTTACCACAAACCCATCTAAATCCTTCATAGCTATGAAATCTAGAGTGGGACAGGGTGACCTGATTGGTTTGTTGTGTGGTTTCTTACTGTGTGCTTTTTTCTTTTCCCCTTGTATTGCATAAAGGTCACTATTTGCACTTTCTTTTAGCCTTCATTTTAGCTTTAGTGTGAGTAAGAAACAAACAAATAAGTATGTGTTACATACTTCAACCATAATACAGGTCTACTGGGTTTGTTTTTTTGCTGCAAGGAGAGCAGGAAATGAAGCAACCAATTGTTATTCCTGGAACTTTTACTTTGGGAGGCAAGAGATGTTTTGTTACCTTTTTATGCAGAAAAAATTATTTACTCTGCTAAGCACTATTCCTAAGGAGCAGTGTGGCATATAAGTTCATAGTTCTTCAAGTTCATAAGCCTCTCTAGAGATAGCATTTCATTGAATATTTGCTTATCACCTAGGCCTCTGACAACCAGCTTGCCAGGCTAACAGCATCATCCTTTTAGCTGACTTCAGTCATAACAAACTGAAGTTTAAAGAAGTGTCTGACTTCTAGAAGTGGACAAGTTTAAGACTTTTTGCTGCAAAATAGCAAAGCATGAGTCATTGCTCTTTTGCAGCCAACAGTTCACCAGGGACCAGCATTCTTCATGATGGCAGGCTTAACAGCTTTGGCAGCTTGCTTTGAAATCTCCTGGCCTTGTGTGGATGATACATCCTGGAATGCTAAGCAGAAATTTAATTATTGAGATTGCTCAGGGAAAAACCTGACCCCTCTCATCCCCCTGGTGTTTGACACAAGAATTTCCTAACGACCAGTAATGGAAAACAAGTAACATTTGACATTTGTCTGCATTGCATCTGCAGATTCTGGTCTGAGCTACATCCCTGGCCATAGTCATAGTCCTTATACAGCTGTTGTCAGGGAAAGCCTTGGATGGGACAAGGCAATGCTGGGCACACAGGCTTCCACACAGAAACAGCTCCTAAGTATGAATATTTGAGGTTTCTGTAGTACCCCAGATTATAGTGCCTCAAAATGGACCTTCACAATGGCTTTAGTGCTAGGTAGAAAGCACTAAAAAGAAATGCACTCAGAAACTCATTAGGGTCAATGCTGGTGAGAACATCAGAAGACATCAGAAATTTAATTTTTCTTCGGTTTAATTGGAGCTGGAAGGGGTAAACATTCACAGGTGTGGCCTTTTGCTTAGGAAACCTGGCACACTTAGGCATTTTCAAACACATTTCAAGAGGAAGAAGCTGGTGAAAGCTGCATGTGTAAACCTGATGACAGGAGCACCTATCCAAGATGAGGGAGATGTGTCTTCATTACCTTCCAAGCTGAAAGTTACAGAAGATCTTACTGGCCAGGCTGTAAGTGAGCTACACTTTTGTGTTTATGTCGTGATTCTGCAGCATTTTTCTTTTGTCTTTCAGGAAAAGATGTGGCTGACAGATGGTACAGTGAAATAAAAAATTACAGCTTTCAAAACCCAGGTTTTTCTTCTAGGACAGGTAAGTTCAGACTGGGAACTGTCTCTTCAAAAACAAAACTTCTACTATTATGCTAAAAACTGACAAAAGTGTAAATAACCCCGAGAAATTAGAAAACAAGCAAAATGTGTAGGGTTTTTTCAGTACTGCATTTTTCCTCTGACTTCAAAGTTCTGAACAGGAATCTTATTTTTGAGGCAAATTAATTTGTAAGAAATGCTAAATTGGAATCATATAGGATTCTTCCTAAATGTACAGTGTTGTTGTTTACATTGTCATGTGACTTCTGCTGAATAATATCACTCTACTCCAGCTAAATGGAGACTGGGAACAGGTTGTTGGCTGCCTATTGACAATCTAGTGCAAAATGAATTTGAGAATGTTGTTTCTCAAATAGTGCTCAAGGAAGAGAGGTACCTGATCTTGTTTCAGATTAAGAAAATCACGCTTTTCTCCTGGATTTTGGTATTTGCCTATGCATAATGGGAAGAACAATGTAGGGGTGGCTATTAAACTAGGCAGAAGAAGCAACAAAAACAGTGGGGTTTTTGAAGAGTTGCACATGCAAACACATGGGGGAGTATGAGGCAGTTAAAGCAAATGAATAATAGTCACTCCCAGAACTGCTGTTCACACTGCAGGGAGCACAGACTGTGATGCCTTTGTCAAATTTTAGATCAGATACTCATCAAACTACTTCTTCCATGATTCTCCTGCTGCATGTTCTTATTTGGATACAGAACACGGAAATGGGAATAGTAGTATGAAAACAGATCAGATCAGAAAACAGATCAGGGGTTTTCAAGACAAAATGCTGGAGGTAGGGCTCCTTTTCATGTCCTTAGCTTGTTCTCCTGTTAGACAAAGAAGCAGCTGTGTATTGTTCTTTTTTCCCCAGCACCTCATATGTTAAAGGAAAGGTTACAGATTTAGTATCCAAAGGGAATGTTTATGTTTCTCTCTCTTTCTTCAGGTCACTTTACAGCAATGGTTTGGAAGAACACAAAAAAGATGGGAGTTGGAAAGGCATCTGCTACTGATGGCTCAACGTTTGTGGTGGCTAGATATGATCCAGCTGGAAATGTAGTAAATCCAGGTTATTATGAAGAAAATGTTCTTCCTCCAAGAAAATAACTTTGTTTTTTTTTAAGGTAGTCTTATAGATTAATGACAAGTGAACCTGGATTTGGACCTAACAGTGTTGAAATGAAGCCCAATTCAAAGAAACCTCCTGTTTGATACTTCTGTTCACATCTCAGTGTGGAGGAAGCAATTACATGTTGCTTGAGTCAATCTGCACATCAGGCCCCTGCTGTTTCTGAGGGCACCTCAATTTATTTGAGGATGAACAATATGCAGCATTTCCGAAGGATAAAATGGGTAAGATTTTTTTTTAGTTGTTTGCATGAACCCTGTGTCAGCATGTGAGTAAGCACATGTTGGATGTCTATTTTTTTTTTTAAGAAACAAATTTATAGCTTTCTGTAAACTGAAGATACCAGCTTGTAATTGTATTATGTACTCCCAGCCGTCCAGTACTTTTTAATAACTGTACCTTCGTTGCTGTCTTTACCTCCTGCTGTTGTGGGATCTACTCTCTGCAGATGGAACACATACAAAACTTCCTGTGTGAAAGGTACATGTGTAAAATGTAGTGGAATTCAGACCTGTGTGCTTTTATTAAGAGGATCTTACAGAACACTAAAAGGCTGCTGGCAAAACTGTAGCCTTCAAGCAAGCTGTAACTAATGCATGATCTAAAAAAATAACCCTAAATTTTTTTAAATCCCATTTTAGACGCTGATATATAAAATATGTTTGAGATAAGTAGATTTTAAGTTCAAAGTGCATCCTAGAGTTTACAGTATGTACCTTGTATTATAATCAAATTGTTTACTTCCATTGCATAAAAATAAGATTCTACTTTTTTATTTATGCACAAAAAAGTTTCTTTGATGGTGTACTTCTCAGTAACTTATTTTTATTTCCTAAGAAATAGGAATACTTTAAAGGTGTGATGCTATACAGGCAATAACATTCCCAAATCATCTCATCTCCTTTAATAATGTAACAGTAGGGGTATTCACATTGTCATAATTAAGAGATGTTTGTTCTTTATTCATATTATTCAATAATAGTACTATTTCACGTGCTGGATTGATGCCTTGAAAACAATGAAGATTTCATTTCCTTAAGAACAAGCCAAGCAAAAATTCTGGGGGCACTTCTTTTCTCCAATTAAATGTGGATTGGGCCATTTTGGACAGGTTTGGGCAGGTTCATTGTTCTTCAATTTGGGGGTTTGTTTTCTTCGTAAAAGTTTCTCTTTACTTTTGCTGAGATTCTGTATACCATAATCTGGTTCATGGACAGTGCCATTACAGAAATATTCCTTTTTGTTTACACAGTTGTAATAAACTGCACTCTTATGGCTTGATTATATGTCATTGTGATGCTGTTTGTTACAATTTTTTTTGCTGTAACCAAGAATTTGACACGTATCATGAACAACTGAAAAATAAATATTTTTGAATATGAACTACTCAAGCCGTTGCTGTTACCTGATTCTTTGTTGAATAATCCTCAAATTTTATTTCCAGGACATTAACATGTGACGTTATTACTTTTGTAACATGGGGGGAAATAAAGGCAGCAATTATTCCAGTCCAGGAAAGAAAGAAGAGACCTTCTAAGAGGGGCTAAGTCATACATAAATCCTGACTTCATACACAGACTGAGCAAAGAGTTAAAGCTGAAGAGGCAGACCTCTTTCTCTCCCCAGCTCCTGCCTTGTACCTCCTTTCATTCTGCTGCTCCCTCTCGGCTGACGTGTTGTCAGTAAAGAAAACCCACTTGACTCCCACTCAGGTGTGTGTGTGTGTGTTTCAGGAACTGCAGCCTTGGGGCCTTCCTCCCCTCAGCCCTCACTCAGCTGACAAGAAAGATGGGAATCAAAACAGAACTTTGTATAAAAAAATAACAGCTTGCTGCAGCTGATGTAAAGTTAAAGATGTTAAAGAAATTGGCAGTATTAAAATACGCTGTTTTTTTCCTAATGACTTTCATGCTATTGGCCCTATAATTCCTTGAATGATTGATGCAAAACTGTACATAGTGTGGTTGAGTGAGTCAAGTTAGAATCTTTCTCTGCTGCCACCTAGGTTTTATTTTAAGTTCAGAGAGAACTGAGAAGGTAGGTAAAGAGAGAAAACAAAACAAAAGCAAAGCTTTACTTATCTTTCTTTAAAATGATAATGGCAAGTGAACTTCCGGAGATTTTTAGACAGACCATTTTGAGGGGACATCAGAAGTAACTGGACATGGAAGAAACACAAAGCCACTCAGATTGCTTCAGTGTTTGCTTCATGCACTCCACAAAGAGTCCATGTAAGTATGACTAACAGTTAAAATACCCCAAACTGTTAATTTATTCCCTCATGACCCAAGATTATGATGCTGATACCTTCTGCAAATGAACTCTGGCTGTGCAGCAAACCATGGTGTATGTAGGAGTCCAAATGCAAAGGGAAGGGTAAAATAGCTGATGTGACTCACTCAAAAGCCACGTGATTTTTGGGAATTGTACGCTGAACTTTGACTTGCCAGCCATCAGTATTAAAAAGACTCTGTGTTGGTGTATTGCCCCACTCTCTACCATGTCTTGGAGAGTTGTGGAGGTTGGGAGGTGGCAAAGAAAGGTTATCTCCTGTCAGGTTAGAGCAAAACAAGAGTTTTAGAGGTAGAACTCTGACAGAGTTTTAGAGGTAGAAGTAACATTTGCCATAGGAACAAACAATAGGCTAAACTGAGAAAAATACCTATTTTTAGAGGCCTGCAGATGATTTCTAAGGTCTTTTTGCAGCAGAAGGAGGAGGAGGAAGAGGTGGAATACTTGTTGGTCTGAGGCTTAATTTCTAGTCTTCTGGGTTAAATAATAACAGAGCATTTGGGGAAATTATGGGATTGGTCTTTAAAAGATGCTGAACAAGGAAGTCTGCATTAATCATTTTCAATTGCCAGCTTCCCTCCTTTACCTTCCCAAAAAGGCAAAACCTCTTCCTGAGGAGACTTGAGGCTGTTGGTTGACTAGGAGTTCATCCTGACCCGGCACTCTCAATCCAGTAACTCTACGGTGTCCTGGGCTGCATCAAAAGCAGCGTGGCCAGCAGGGTGAGGAAGGGGATTCTGCTCTGCTCTGCTCTGCTCTGCTCTGCTCTGGTGAAACTCTCTCCCTGCTCCCAGAGTACTGCATCCCTGGAGCATCTGGGGCCTCTGGTGTAAAAAGGATGTGGGTCTGTTGGACTGAGTTCAGAGGAGGGCCATGAAAATGATCAGGGGGCTGGAGCACCTCTCCTGTGAAGACAGGATGAGAGAGATGGGGCTGATCAGCCCGAAAAGGAGAAGGTTCCTGGAAAACTTTGTAGCATTCTACCGGTGTGTAAAAGGGAGCTGCAGGAGAGCTGGAGAGGGACTTTCTACCAGGGCATGTAGTGATGTGGGGAATGGCTTTAAACTGACAGAAGGTAGGTTTAGATTAGATGTTAGGAAGTGATTCTTCACTGTGGGGCTGGTGAGGCACTGCCACAGGTTGTCCAGGGAAGCTGTGGATGCCCCCATCCTTGGAAGCGTTGAAAGCCAGGCTGGATGGGGCTGGCAAGGAGGATTGTAACTAGATGATCTTTAAGGATCCTCCCAGCCCGAACCGCTCTGTGATTCTGTGATCAGATTTCCCCTTAATCCAGTACGTCGTTCACAGTTTTTGACCACTTTCCTTTCCCAGCACTACACTCCCCGGCACGCCGGTGCCGCTGGAACACCAGCCTT